>JAPYZI010001789.1:0-28634 GCA_030523105.1 Ophioninae sp. A BG-2022a | reverse complement strand
CTAATGTTTGTGTAAGAATTCGTCGGAATGTGGTTGGGCGAGGCGAAGGTAATAAAGTTGGAAGACTGGGTTGGACTGTGGGAAAGAAAAAAGAAGGAACAATTCTAAGCCTATATTACAATATCCATAAGGAATCCACCTATTGCAGTGACAAAAAAGAATATTTTTATTTTACAATGACACTATAGTCGATTTTTCATTGGATCAGAAAAATTTTCGTTTTTGTTTCATTAAGATCGTCCGACTCCTTTTGGGTAAAACTCCTATATCAACCCTTGGGATGCCTCTCTTCTAGGGGTGGTTTCACCCCCATAAAACCGTTTTTCCGCTGATAAAAAAAGACGTGTCGCTTACTTTTTGGTGCTTCATGACATACCCAAATTTCAACAAAACCGAATGGTGTCACCTGAGGGATGTTCCTTGTCAGATCAGTGATAAAAGTTTCAAATTGACGGTATGGGCTTTAGCGCCAAAATCGGTTTCCAGCGGAAAAGTTTTGAATACTGTGATAGATATTTCCAATTGTGTATATAATGACAGACAACTATGCAGAGCAATCGTTGCTAAATATTTTGCACAATAGGTTTGGATCGTTTTGAAAACGTACAAATAAGAAAAGCTCGAACAGGACGTTCATTTGGAAAGCCAATTCTATGGCGCAATTGTATGGCAAACGCGTTTTTCTTAAAACTACATTTTTCTAGTTGGCCGAACTCCTAATTCGAATAATTCTTTGATGTATTATTTAAAAAACGCGCTGTTCTTGCAAAAATTTATATACCAAAAAGAACTGGGTACCGTTGTAGCTATTTACATATGTAATGAAAAAAAAAACTTTCTTTAACTGTAAATAAAGAAAAATGCAGGTTAGGTTTGTTTGTCCGGCCACTCGCCTATGAAAAAAAGATTTCATTAAAGAGAAGCTAGGCAGCCGCTGTTTTGTTTTATTTCACTTTGAAGAACATAGTGATGAAGAACACAGTTTATGATATATACAATAAAGGACGTTTTTCAAAATGTTAATGTATTTCATTTTCCCAACAAAAAAATTCAAAAATATCATATTTTTTCCCCGCTACATTGGTCTTACCCCTTAAAGCAATTGCTCTATACGCAAGGACATAAATAAAGTATATTTTAAAAAATACAAAAAATACTAGCAGTATTATTTATTAATGATTTATACATTTTTTTCTTTTTCATATCCGGCATAGGCAGGGCAACCGTTGCTGGACAAATACGGGCGTTTAATATTTGCCAAGTCTCAGTAGTCACGCATGGTGCGGATCTAGTCCGCTTATGTAGCTACTGCGATGCCATCGTTTTTTGTCTGGCGGCGGTCGTGGTCTGGTATTGTCCCAATTGTAACACTCTATTCTGTATACTAGTTTTCAGAGTATTCTAGCGCAACGAAATTCCCATATTACTTTCTCAAGTTCGAAATGAAATGTTTGTAAATAAATACAATAAATGGAACACGGACGCTGGTGGTAGGGCGGTCGGAGCGCAGCTCCGGCGATCACTGAATCACCATAAGCAGCGAGCTTCATAAGCAGCATCGAAGATAGGCTGATACTTGGTGCGGTGACCGTTTAGCCGTGCTCTGGCTGGCGCATCGACCAGTGACCGGGAGGCTGTTTTTTCTGAGCCTTTAGTGTAGATACTTCAATACAAAGTGTGTACAGCAAAGAATCAGACAAATACAGATTCCTCTATACCGACGCGGGTTTTCTACAGTTTCCCCAAATCCTCGGCAAATGCGGTATAGTATAGCTAAGTCGGCTGTGAACGCACTATGGGTAGATTAGCTTAGCGAAGTGCGGGTAGGCAATGACAGGAAAAAGATGAAACAACGGATACCTCAGCTGGGAGAATTTAGAACTCGAGGAGAAAAAGAAAGCAGATATTTAAAAACCCGCAAGGGTGTATATGGAATTAAAAAAAAACCCCGGAGCCAATGGCAATGACAAATTGCATATTGCATAATCAATCAAAGTATACTTATTTTATGTTTTATCATGATTGTCCTACATGTACTATACTGCGAAATTTTATGCCATTTACAAATAAATCGTTATTGGACGTCTCTTCTAAAATTAGCTTGTAGTTTGAGTTATATTTTATTTTATGGCCATATTCACGAAATTTTTGTAAATTGCGGATATCGGTATTTTATTAGAATTTTTCATATTAATGACATCGGTCAAGTGACAATTTTCGGAACTATAACTAAAATCGTTACAGTAAAAATCACATAAATAACTTTGCCGTTTGGCTTCCAAAATGCAGTCAATAAAATATAAAAATTTCAACCGGCAACCCAAAATTTTGGTCTCAGCCTATCTTCACCACTAGATATTACGATTGAGGATTCTCAAAGGTGGATAAATATTGAATGAAATAAATCGTTGAAGTATATTCTTAAAATTAATAACTACATATAAGTCGATTAAAAATCGATAAAAAAAAAGAAATAATTGCACCCAACAATTTCTTTAAAACTCTTCCTATGCATGTTTCGATACAGAGTTGGCGTCTTTTATATACAAGTACAGGATTCTATAAAATAACAACCACCTGAACCTTTTGTTTAAAAATAGCAGTCCTATCAATAATCACGAACGAAATAATTTCTATAATTCATTCCAAATATAATTTCTAAAATTCATTCCAAATATGCAATTGTAAAACGAAAATAACGAATACACAGTTATTACTTCTCAAGCCGCAATTTCTTTTTCAATAAATTCCATTTTATAAAACTGGAAATAGATCAAGGACACATTCAATTGCTTTTTCATGAATATAAAAAAAAAAAAAAACTGGAAAGAAAATTACACACGGCTGTATTATACCCTCAAAGGATTTTAAAGTCATTACATACTCGAATATATAAGGGATCAACTAATGCTTTAATGTAATGAGGGAGAACGAGAGCACGAAAAAGAAAGATAGCGATAGAGTACCTCGCAGAAGTGTACACTCCAGATATATATACACGAAACAAAGGACGAGAAACTCAGGCCTTTCAACGGGTAATTTAATAACTCGCACCGTTCTCCTTAATTTCGTTGCCTACGGTGAGAGAAGTAGGAAGGGTGGATTTAACGAGCGCGCCTCTAGGATTGATTGCAATTAGGCTCGAATAGTGCCCGTAGTAGCAGTGCTGAGTTAGGTGCCAGTTTTGCGAGACTCCTCGTCCTCGAGACGACGTGGCCTCGCGAACCAGACGACGTAATCTGCGTTACATTAGTCATTCCATTTCAAATCCATCGCCCAAGGTTCAACAAATTATTACATTAAAGGCAACGGGATTTTACGGTAACGCCAGGAACGTCGCAACTTGATTTTACTTACATTTATTCGGTGCATTATTCGACCTGTGCATTAGTTAATCCGTAACATATTCTTAGGATTATTCGCTTTTCTTGTTAATAATGATACAGTACACCGCTGGTACATCGGTGTCATCCACAAGGTGCCAGTTTCAAAGTATTTGAAAAAGTATATTTTCAAATACTTGTTATTTATTTTTTTTAAATTAATAAAACGTGTAAAAGTATTCGCAACATTATTTACAATTTTGTCTAATGTACTATCTACTGTCTAAAAGCATTAAAAATTCTTTTTACAAATTTGAAATTTTCCTTACAATACATTTTTATTTATTAAAAAAAAATATATGTTTGTTAGTAAGTATAAAAATATTTGAGAAAAATATTTCTGTTAAAGAGTAGAGTTGATGACTCGATGTACTCTCCCTTATTGGAGAAATATTAATCTGGGTCGACTTCTCCATATTTTTTCAAGTCTCCAGCTCTCCCGCTTTCTCTTTCCTTCTCTACCATACTTTCCTTCTCGCTTTTCCTCTATATTTTTTTTTATCGTGCAACCCTACCGCTTCATTAAATCCAAACTACTGGAGCATCGCACCTTTTTTCACGCCCGTGTGCAGCTTCATTAACGAAGCAACTCGCATCATTTTGGTAGGAAGCGTACACTGTGCATTGTACGTACAGCTTGCATTCTTTCATATCCGAAGATATAGTACCGATATACCCTTTTAAAAAACTTTGAACATGTAAAATGAAAAAGCCAAGTAATGAAAAATCCTCCCGATTGTGTTACATTTTATGATGGAATTAGATATATCAAAACTGAAATAACTTTTTTGACGAGGCAAGTACCTAATTGTAATAAAAATGATTATCCTTGAAAAATAATATTTTTCTTAATGTTCTATTACTATAAAAAAAAATAATACTACAATGAAGATACGATAAAAGCATTGCATAAAGGTATAACGTATTTAGCCTACAAATATACTCGAAATGCTGTGCGACGACTTTGCGTGCACGGTTAAGAAACGAAGCTCAAGAAAATACAAAATTGTCTGCTTTACCGCTTCCATAAATAATTTACGCAACATGTGTATTTATTTTTAATTTGTAGCGTCGCAACATCTACTTGCAAAATTCCTAGCTCCGAAATTTTCTGCCTCGTGCACCAGTATCATTCGAATACAGTACCTAACTTTCAATATACAATACGCATAACGATGAAGCTATGTTAAATCCACTGTCAAATTCATGTTAAATTGTGTATAATATGACATCTTGCGACATAACCGACGCTGGTGGCTGGCCGAGTGTAGCTCGGGCGATTACTGAAATCGAAAGCAGCATTGAGGGCGACTGATGCTTGGTTTGGTGACCGTTTAGCCGTGCTTTGGCTGGCGGATGACCAGTGAGCGGGAGGCTGCTTTTTCTGAGACTTTGGTGTAGATACTCCTATACGATGTCTGCAATTGTCAATTGAAAACTCATTTTTCAAAGAGAAATGAATCGGTTCTGATGAATCTAACTTTTGAAACAACGGATACCACGACAGCGTTGGCCAAATAGGTACTATTAACACTCCCTTCGCTTTATCCGCGATTATTTTTTGCATGGTTCTTAAAATGAGTGCAAATGCTAGGAAAGCATAAAAATAGAAATTCGTCCACGGAACCGTAAACGCGTCCACCGCCCTTCTTCTTTGCCAAACTCTTCGACGATTTCTCCATGATTTGTGCTGTTTTAAGCCTTTGAGAAAACTTGTCGCCAACTGACCACGAATCTCTTATCGCATCGTTGGCAATTAGCTTAATTGCCGACGATGGCTAGGGCATTTAGCTAAGGGCATTTCGCTACATTTAGCTAAGGGCGTTCGAATGCCTATTTCTTCGCTCGTTTCAGCGAAATTGACCTTTTCGACCCGAACACGACGTTCGTCTGTTTGCTTCAGCGATACGATCGTTATTCTCTTTGTCGTCCTCGGCACGTCCAGGGCGATGTCCTGGCGATCGTGATCGCGAATATTCTCGACTCGAATGCGACGTTTGTCTGTTTTTACCAGCGATACGCTCAGCTATTCGGTTGTTGTTGTCACCCCTCCTTGAACATCGATTTTGATAATCCTTGGAACGGTCTCGCAACGGAGGTGACCATTCCCATGAACGAGATCGCGAATGTCGTCGTCGAGACGTCATACGCCTGTCACGGAACATGTTTGCCTGTACTCTTCTTCCAAGTAGCGTAATTTCTCCAAAAATAAGTTCCTCGACGATCTTTCCCGTCCCCAGGACTTTTTTTTAAACGTTGTAATAAACGAATCGGTCTGATTTTCTTTTTATCAATTAATATATTCATGCCGAATACAAAATGATTTTTTACGTTCATTTATTTAGTATATAATAATTAAATAAATTGTAGAAAAGATGCTTTAAAAAAAAGGTCCTGTACGATGTCCACGATTGCGGCCGCAACTTTGATGCGAAACAAAAATTCCAAAAAGATTATTAACTTGTAGGAAAGTCGCTATCGTACTACAGAGTTTTTTTAAATGTTCCAAAATGACGGTAGTTTGAACAAAAAGTATCCATTTTGGCCCTTTTTTCGACTGTTTTTCGTGAAAAAAAATAGGAAGATTTAAATGGACCTTTGGTTTTACGTATATCGATACGTTCGTGTTCGTCGAATTGAAATAATGAATTATAGGGAGGATGAAGAACACCGGGCCATTTCCAAAAAATCTTCCGGTTGAAACTTAGGTTTGTCGCGTGTACCGCATGGTTGTGTAAACTACCGCATATTCCTGTGCAGTTGGTTGGTTCGGATATTTACCGATATACAGACTCATCTATCCTGTCCCGAAAGATCATGCGACGGGAAGGAAGGATACACGTGCTATCAGAATTGCCTGTCAAGTGTGTGACACATGCACGTACGAGGAGGAAGAGGACCGGATCCCATCGATCTATTTACTCGGCGCCGGAAATTCTCCTTCCTCTATCAGTCATTATTATCGATCGTGGACTACATACGGTAGTGATCTGCCTCTCGAGCTACATCATTTTCCCCCCCTCTCTCTTTGCTCAGCATGTGACCGTCACAGATATTGATAAATACGGAACTTGACATTCTTGCTTGTCAGAACGGATGAAGCGTCCACCCAAATTCATCGATATTCTGCTATATTGCCAATCTACCCATATTTGTGATTGACACACCTTTCAAAGGTTACTTCCATCTCGTAACCGAAAAGAAAACCAAACTTGAACGATTTTTTATTGGGAGTATAATAAAAAAAAATGAATTATTTTTGCAAGGAATTATTCGACGTATACTTGAGTATAGATTTGTTGTTATTTTGTAAACAATAACGGCGAGAGCCAATCTTCGAAATGTTTTTTTTGAAACACCTTCAATACTGGACAAATTTCTCGAACTTAGAAATTTCAAGTAATTATAGATGTGATTTAAATTAAGATAGATTAAGATGTAGATCTGGACCAAACAAAAATTTAATTTACATATTAGGAACTTTAAAAGTACATAGGAATGTTTTCTTTAATCATATTTTGTTAAAATGATGGACTTTTGACAAGATAATTTGATTATTTGCTAAAAAAATATAAAATATATTATTTGTAAAATAAGAGTTCACATTCAATCGAATAACCCTAGATTTATGTAAAGAAGGTAATTATGAAGGTACCGTCGAAATGTCAAACTGATCCATGCAACCGTTTCGAGCTAATCTGTTCCCTGAGATTTAAGGGGCTAGATGAAGTCCGAGGCGTAAAAAAATGAGCAATTTTAATTATTCTTTTTATAGTAATTAAATTTATTTTACAAAAGTGGTTACACGTTCTTTATATGTTACATTTTAACTGGAATTGTACTAATTTTCCAAGAAAAATATTGATAATTTATAAAAGTATTGCAATCTTTGTCGGACCCTCTTCGGCATGTAGCGCTTTGCGGGCCATCATTAAATTTTACGGGGTTATCTGAAATACAATACAAAATAATGCAAATCATTAGTTTAATAACAAACTTTCGATTTTCAATCAAGAATCACTCGTTTATTGTTAAAAACAAGAAAAATTTTCAAAAATCAGTAAACAGTTTACTGATTTTTTTAAAAGCTTTTGTTTTTATTACAGTAACAAAAAGACATTTCACACGCAAATTTTACATTTTCGTTTCCTAGTGACGTCTCATCATCTCGTTCCTCATCTATTAATTTCAATCACTTCTAAGCGTCTGTATAAACTAAACTTGTACAAAGTTTGTCGAGTTCCCACTACGAACTCTACTATAATTACAATATTTTGTCGTAGTAGTCAAATCTCGTACCTTATTTGGGACTCCAGCACTCCAGCCTAAATCAAAATCAAATTCCTCGAGTTTACCATTTTATCCAGCATACTGGCGCCACATCAAAAGTTCTACACGTACATAAGTTAAAACATATAGAAGATCGAGAGTTACCTTCTCGTAACAAGATTCTATGAGGGATATCGTCGAGTCGAAACGCAGTTCCCGATAATCCATTAAGGTTGTAGAAGCTTGGTGCAACCGTTAAATGAAACGAAGTACTGCAGTATGGTATTGCGAGTACATAGAAGTTTCTTAAAAGCGTATACCTCTATCATATGTACATATAATCATCGTAATCCCCCATGAAGGAAGCGCTCGGAGTGTCTCGTTGAAAGGTTGTGGCTTTTAATAGCCCATGTAAGGACTCTTAGCTCAGCCAATAAATGGAGGAAAAGAATTTCTAGGAAGAGTTTCCCGAGATTGGCTGACGAGTTTCAGACATATCTTATTCAATGCCTTCATTGGGTCTCACAGGCGAGAAAAAGGAACACTATTAAACGATTTTGTACGTATAATCCGCTAGGTCACAGCAGCTGATAAAAAAAATAATAATTTCGATCCCATGTACGTATTTCCAAGGAAGCCTGACTGGATTGGCCTCATTGGTAGACCCGAAAGAGTGTGGAAGGGTCCGTTAGTTCGTTGATATTAAAATTGATCACATATTTCGATCCAAGACGATGCGTACGTATAAGTAATACATGTGTATTGTCAGTACGTTGAGGTTCGTGTATTGTACTCGATCGTCCACGAAATGGTACACGAAGCTCTGATGCACAAACATATGCCTGACGACACAAAACCCGATATTGGAAAAATAATCCGTTCGTGTCTCTTGACATATTTGACATCCCGACCGCATACTTCCGCTATTCTATTTCTCTCGCGATTTCTCTCTTTCCATCCCTTTTCCCTTCGCTTGTTACAGTAGCTTCAAGGCAAAGTGTTCCACCGATCGAGTGGCCATGAGTGCTAGAAAAATAGCTGATTTCCAGATACCCAATAATGTTCGAAATGGTTGATTGTACGGAAAAACCTTGCCCTTTATTAGACAACGAGCAACGACTATCGCTTCTTTTGTACGAGATGTGGTCCATCCAGCACCAAACTTCGTAGTTGAATTTTTACCGACCGGGCGTGTGACTGGCAATGTTCTTAAAAGAAAACGGTGTCCTATCACCTCCGATATGGCAGAAAGAAATAACCGATACCCATCGATTTCCTAAATCTATGGATTTCTTAAATTCATCGATTTCCTGAGCCCGTAGAATTCCAAAACCCATGGGTTTTCTAAACTCATGCTTTTCCCGCGGAACCCAATGAAATTTGGTCAAGCAATGTTAAAATATAATATGAATTCATCTCACATCAACGAACGAACGTCTTCCCATCAAATTTCTTTAATCCATAAAAAAAAGTAGATTCTCTTACCACATCGAAGCTGTGATGAAAATGATGGGAAATGGAAAGTTTGGCTAATATCATGACTTGGAGGGCAAAGAGCCATGCAGCCATATTCAAAACCTACATGTTGTTACCTTCAATCGTATGATTTTTTCACATTTACAAAGAAAGCTGCGAATACTTCACAATTTACGATTACTGGGTAATTGTTGACGATTCCAAGCATATTGCGTACAATATTCTTGAAGGTTAGTTCTGACGAAATCCAGCGAGGCGCTTATCTTCGAATTTCAGTGTTAACCGTTGATTTCATGAAGCGTTGCATTCGCCACTACAGAACAAACAAGAATGGATATTTCGGTAGCCCAAAAGATATTTTTGGATGCGGATTACGAGCTAACCGTTCTGTATGTCACTAAACTGCGCTGTTTTCTATCGTTCGCGTACAAGCTTCACTCGTTTTCTCCTATGTCTGTCTTCTTTGAGTGTTCTACGCGACCGTGAAATGCTTCCCTCTTGATAAGCATTGCCGAGGAAGTTGGGGAGTGTGCGAAAGAAAGCGTAGGAATACACTCAACGAAGAATAGATATTTGCGGCAAGGTTTCTTGTCCACAATATATTGGTAGCACTTTCTTTAACATTCCGTCGGCTGTTGATATTCTGCTGATATTTGTATTCCGGTACAGCAAAGTTTCACTAAAATAGTATTATCTCACTTTATTTAACAATTCATCATGTTCGTCCCGTTATATCGACAACATTACTCTTACACTACACAAAATCGAGATTAACTGCCCGGTCAATGACCAGGTACCCGGGTATCCATTTCAGCTTTGCAGATAGAATTTATTCACTTTTTCTTTAAAAAACTGTATAACCGTCTGGATCCCCGAAATTTAAGTAGTTTGAAACCCTATTTTTGTCAAATTTTGTTATAATCAATTATTTAATAATAGTTATTAACTATCAAACTTGATACCTCCTTCGTTCAATAACCAGGCACCCTGGTACCCCCACTTAAATTATTATGCACGAATGTCGGACTTATACACACTAAAGAGACTACTTATTAAAGTATTGAGGTAATTTGACTTTTAAATAAATAATAAACAATATCGGGTAGATGTTCACTCTACTTAATAGTGAACATTGTTTTATGAACCAAAATTATTATTAACGCGTTGATTATTGTATAAATGATTAAATAAAGATTTTTCTGTTATTTCAACATTCATACTTCTTTAGTATTTGAAAACAAATGAGGTGAGCGTTGAATACGTCATTATATCAATGTACTTAATACAATGACCAACGATGTTGGTTGGTGGTTACCGTGCTGGCCATCGGATCGTCGCAGGTTCGAATCCCATTCGTCGTGAAATGCTTTGCTTCGTCATATCTCGGTGAAAGACGTCTAAGTCCATGACTGGGATTTGAATTTGGGACTGGTGTAACGGTATAGGTTTTCCGGAGTTTTCCTATACTCATGGCAGATGTACATGATGGATAATAGATGATAGATTTGAGACAGATATATCATAGTGAATACGATAAAGAGGGGTTAGTCGATTGTGGCCGGGAGGTGGTTGGGGAAAAGACGAAGTACACAGGGGAGTCGTGAAATCGGTAATATGGGGGAGGGGATCGTGGAATAGCGGTAGAATAAAATAAACGTGGCGTGTGTAGGTATACTGGGTCTTTGAAGGAACAGTCAAAATTTGAAACTGAAATTTCTCTCTTATGTTTCTAATTTTGTTCAATTTTTATTAACAACGGTTTTTAACGTTTGGGTTTGATAGCTGCTGGGCCATGTAGTAGACACTTCAATAAGTAATTCAGAATTTTTTCAGATTTTTTGGAAGCCTAGAAAACTCTGTAACTCCGATGTTGGTTTTTTTTCCCTTTATTTAACCATTCGCATTTTATGAAAGGTTTTTCTTGTTTCAGTTTAAATATAAATGGAATTTGTACTCGCTGGGTCCATTTCAGGATAAGGCAATTAAAGATTATTTTTTCCTGATTGAGTTTGAATAAGGTAGACTTTACATGGGATAGATACCTTATATGTGGATTGTTTTCATCATTTAATATTTTGCCGAGGGCCTCTGCGAATTTATTTTAAATACGTTCGTACTCTTCTGAATTTAAATTTTGAATCGTCGAACCTTCGATTTCTGGATTGATCTGATCGACGGACGTTACTGGTAGCATTGCTGTCGTTGGCTTGTCGGATTCATTTTGTGTCGTAATGTCGTTGATGATTTCTTTTAACGTAGTATTTACATCACCGTGAATTTCGGAATTATTGTCGGTGAGTTCAACTTTTTGGTTCCTTTTCGTTGGTGAAAGATCTTTAAATTCGTGAGCACTGAATTCTCTATTGTCGATCTTACCTATGCAATAATAATCGTTCAATATAATTCTATTGAGATATTCCGTGTGTTCTTTTTTAGACAGTAAATATATCTCACTTCGTATATAGATATATACATTTTTCAGAAGTTCTAGATGTCGAAGTTTCCAAGTTATTTATTTAATTGCACTCCAACTCATGTAAACAAACCCAAACAGACCCATCCGACATTTCGCGAGTACTGTAGTCTGCAAGCAGCAAAGCCGGAGGATTGAGGACATCGATCGTTCTTGGTGACCGATATAGATATCGTCGTATGAGTTGAAACAGTAAAATAAACAATCCGACATCTTGAAAATTATTGTAAATCGCCAAGAATTACATTAGACACTTGCCATAACACATTAAACGGTAACGCTACGCATCACTACGAAGCATATCATCAAAGCGATGTTCATTGAGGAACTTCTTGCAAAGCGCGCGAATTATTTTCATCGCCTAAATCGGTCAAAAAATTGGAGGGCCCGAAAATAATTGATTTTAATTGCCTTTCAATTAGGCAAACTATAACGTCATAGATAGAATTAGTCACATTGAAATAAGGAACGAAGAAAACGGTTTGCGCAAATGGTAGGATGGCTAAGTAGGTAGAGCGCCGATCTACGGAAGAAAATGTGGGGGTTTGATGAAAGAATATAAATAAGGTATACAGAAATAATAAAATACCATCGGACTTTGTTCGACCTTGGAAAATGCTGTATAGCGTAGCGTAAGTTGTCTGGCCACCATGGGGGTTAGGTTTTGGTGGGGTATTGGAACAGGGAATAAATATGGTAGTTAGAGTATCTGAATAGAATCATAAATATGGCACTTAGAGTATCTGAATAGAGAGATGGAAGGGGACAGATGGGGACAGATAAAAGCGCTAACAGCGTGTACCATGAGGACGAAGAAGAGATTGAAAGACTACTAGAATATTTAACCGAATATAAAACCCTATTCGGACAAACGGGTCTCCTCATCCGATCCCAATGGGCATTTCTATTGGAATCCAATGTTCAAACGTGACGTTTCAACATACATGTAAGCATCTAATGGAGTTAGCTATCGGATCCCGATTAGAGGGTAGGAAAAAGCACAGGAATCGAATAGGATTCCTAAGACAATTTCTGAACGGATTTTTTTTTTCAGGCTCAATAACCAATTATTAACGTATAATGAAAAACATTTTTGAATTTCATTGGTTCAAGGGATGCTTCGGCGACACAAGGTGGCGCCTTGCTCGTGATGTCTTGCTACTACTGTTGTTGTTGTTGCTACGAAGACGAAGTCGATATCGGCGGAGTGATCGGCACGAGATACGAGAGGCAGGCGGGTAGAGGGAGCGTGTGCTCCGTTGGTGACAGTCGAAAGAGTGGAAACGGTCTTTGCATAGCTTCCGGTCTATCGTCCTTGCTGTCACTCGTGATCGTGTCAGTGGCTATTTGTACGGGCCAGTGGCTACTCACGGAGGAGAAATTGCCAAAATCTCATTCCGCCAACGCCACTGCCGAACCCGATAGCAAAGTGACGTACAGCGGTCTTTGGAGAGTCTGCGTTGCTACAAGTAAGTCGCTCGTGTCTAATTCTTATCATTTTTGTAATCGTCTATCGATGTATTCTTTATTTCACCCTAATTTCGTTCAAACGTGTTACTGCAACAATAGGTGGAAACACTTTTTAATGTACATCCTAGGCAAATAAAAAAACCGTGAGAATAGAATTCTGAAGATTGCAGCCATCTGATCAACCCGATTTTCTGCACGTACATTCCTTTTAATATTCGGAGACAACCTCTAAAAGAATTTTCGACAAGTAGCAATAATTTTCGTGATATCAAATATTTAATGTTTTTTTCTAATTTACTGTATTCCTGATGTACCAAAGAAATCCAAACGATCCCAACGAAGCCATCTGGCA
Organism: Ophioninae sp. A BG-2022a; assembly: GCA_030523105.1. NCBI lineage: Eukaryota > Metazoa > Arthropoda > Insecta > Hymenoptera > Ichneumonidae > Ophioninae sp. A BG-2022a. Next base: position 15,211 of record JAPYZI010001789.1, on the reverse strand, counting down.
TGGCAAACACCCTTCGCCAGCAAGCAGTTTAGTAGCAGGAGTGGGGGTATTGATCGGTCCTGACGACCGATATAGATATACCTGTACCGATTGAAAAAATAAATATTAAAATTCGATATTTCGAAAAATATTGGTAATTGCTAAAAAAAACCTTTTGGGTAAAATATTAAAAGGTAGGTCTGCGCAATATTTGAGATGATTCGGCCAACTGTTGCAAGCAGGGAGCATTAAGAAATTGTTTACCTAAAAATGTGTCGTCCTCGTTGTGTCAACTGTCTTAACGGTTAACGATGAAATATGACCAACGGCATTTTACAATATTCTACGACTACTAGGACATATTTAGTAATTCGAAACATTCATGAAAATTCTGCAAGGTATGTGCATGTACTCGGTTTAAAAGTATTAGTGCCTTAAATAAAAATTATTGTTATTCCGAGTCTACATTTTTGCGGTGACTTTTGAATTATCCAGGGATCTCCGGTCGATGTGTGCGTATCCCAGTGGACACATGTCTGCACATATAAGACATAAATATAACTAAGAGAAAAGTTTTGGCTTCGGTTGACCCATAAATTTCACTCATGCATGCTGTGAATGTATATGAATCCGCGTTGGAACGAAGCAAAGTATTGGTGCAACGTCATTGGTGCAAGAAGATGCATGCCTTGTCAAAACAACTCATTGTGTTCATTCATTCTGTTCATTCAATAAAGAGGAAAGTAGCGGGCAAGGGAAGGGGTGGGACAAAAAATATGTCATTTCGAAGGTTAAGGTAGTATACCAGCGGCTTGACTAGTAATTAGTATATCTATGATATTTTTAGTCTGAACATAGAAAACTACAATACATTTAAGCATGATAATATTCATCATGAAAAAATAATTATTCGAGAAGTGTTGGTAATAAACCTGTTCAATTATCATTATCAAAAATGAAGTACTAAAATAGCAATAGGCTTGAATCTAGTAGTCTTACCAACCGCCATTTCACAAAGCTCTTAACGAAAACAATTACGAACGTCGTTTGTTTAACGTGATTGTAAATGTGTGCAGTGGCTGTGTTTCGACCATCAATGACAAAAGTTAAAGATGTTTTTGCGTTTTACGAATTTAAAGATTTATTGCTTAAGACTGGTAATGAACATTCTTAACAAACATACTCAACTGTAGGTAAAATTTAAGAAAGTTTGTCTGGTTTCTCGATAATAAATCTTCCGAATTAGTAAGACTATCCGTACCGGACTAGCTTTAAAGAGGAAACGAAGACTACGAATCGCAGAATTTTGGAATGTTGCAGTTGCAAGATTAGAAATCGTTGCAAAAGAAATCTGTAGGGAAAAAAAACGTGACGATTCGCGAGTTGTAGGAAAAAAAGGATAAGACGAGAAATTGATTGGGAACACTCGAAACTATGTTAGAAGAGGATACCAACGATGTCGGGAATTTCTACGGTTTGTGGTAACGGGGAATACCAGCTAGCGAAATGACGAGGACTGCTGGGAGTATGAGGAAATGACTCGTTACTTGGCGCACCGGAAACCACTCTCCTCCATCCGCCCTCTGCCCCCTGCACGCCTCCATGTCCCGCGCGGCTTCCCATACTGCAGCTCCTCTAGACTCTTCGTGATCGAAAAATCTTGAGCTCTGAAAATTTCCGTGCTCTGTGGTATAGATAAAAAGTCCGATCACGCTGATGAAACAGGAAAGTGTGGCATCTGAAACGACCCAATAGTGAAGACTTTCTTTATTCTTCTTCTACTTCGTTCTTTCTTCCCCGACACGTTCCTCGCTCTTTTTTTAAATTCTGAACTGACGACTCGAGCAATCCCGAGAAGCGCTTTGATCAAGCTACTCTCTGATTTGCCAAATAAAATTGAGCCTATCGAGAATAGAATTTGAAAAAATAATATTTTAAATGAACGTTTAGAGATAAATGTTCCTACAAAAAATATTATGTTTCTAAAGTAAGCAATTTAAACCCAGTAATAGTTTTTTTTTTCATTTTCATATTTTATTGCGGTCATAAAAATTAACCCTCTATAGCATGGTGGTAACCCACGTTTCCACCTTGATTTCTTCGAATTTTTCTCATTCCAGTTTTACCATCTTTATATCCGAATTTTTTTGTATTTTTTCATTTCTGTAGTAATGGAAGAACTTAAAAATAGAGTTTAAATGGCATAATTGTTAACAATATAACATTTATAGATAAACAAACTACAAAAATTGAGTTTTTTTTCGAAGAATTCATTTTTGAAGACATTATCCAAGTAAATAATTGAATACTTGGTTTATGTGAGTTTCTGAGGTCACGAATAACAATTCCGATATCAGATTTCTGAATGTCGAAATGACGGATCAAACGTGGCGGACGCCAAGACGAAACGCTACGAGAATATTGATAAAAATGTTTACTTAGCGTTTTGGCAAGATTGAAAATCCCTGAGTAAAAATTTTCATCAATATCCTCGTCGAGTTACGTTTTGGCGTCTTAAATTTTTGATCCGCCATTTTGAATCCTACAAATCTGATAATGGATTCGTAATCAACGACCCCAAAAACCCTCGAGTAAGAATTTTCAGGACCTTACGATCATTTAAATAATTTAAAAAATCAGAAGATTTTTAATTTATATCCATCGTTTGTATAATTTTGTATACTTTACAATGAACTGGAAAACTTATCATTGGCGTATAATACCTCAGGGTATTATAATGACACGAAATGACACGAAAATAAAAAAATTGACACGAAAATAAAAAAATAATGACACGAAAATAAAAAAATTTGATTTTCTTTAATTAAAATATATATATACTTACCCAATACATTTAATAGCAATATAAATTCTAAACAATAATTTACAACATAAAATATTATTTCAGCAAAGTTTGATACTTATTTTCATCGTTTATTTCATTTATATTTTATTTTTATAATGTATATTTCGATGGGTCACGAGGACTGAAAATATTTTCCAATTGAATTTGCGTTTGTTTTCGTACGTGATACATTAATATAAACGAATGAGACTTTCTCACATTTGAGAATACTTTTTTCTCGTTCTCTTAGCTCTCAGTACTTCTATCTTTAGTATTTTACTGAAATATGGGTTTTGCCGGATCCACACAATTTACGAGGTCATCGCTGTACGAGAATAATAACGGTATAGAGAGATCTTTACTGAGTACGTACAGAATTTATACTACGTCTCTACATTTCGCTCTCCTATTCACGATTCTCGATCATTGAAGGGAAGCAATACGGCAGACTCCCGGCCCGTTCCGGAAATGAGTGTTTCGCCCTCACCAACCCGGTTCGTCCAGTTTCATCATATTTGCCGTCCAAAGGGCATCACGGACGAACGATTTTCAAGCGATGCAAAAAGAAAAGGAGCTTGGTCGTTTTAATTGTATCGCTTTCCTTCGGTTCTGCTATAAATGCTTCGAATTATAGACTGTTCATAATTCATTTATAATGCGTGTAAAGGAGAGAACAGAATTCGAGTAAGCCTGATTTTAAATTGACTAAAATGAATAAATAATACTTCGTGGAAAGAGCGAAACAGTGAAAAGGATATTTACTTAGGTTTCCGGTTGGAGATAAATAGTTGACTATTTTTAATTTACTTGATATTCAATTCCATAGGGTCGAATCGATATTATTGGACTCGAGTTCAAAAATAGGTTAAGGAAACCTATATTCCGCATATTTCGTTAGAGACAACTAGAACTCGGAAGAAGGTATGAGAGAACTAACAGAGGCTCTACTGGATCGAACGGTGGCTGCTTCATGGCACTGAACTCAATAAACGGGTTTTGATAGGTACAACGGAGCATGTCCATTACAAAATAAAAAGATCCTGCAAGGTATAAAAAAATGCTGTAAAATTCTACTCAGGGAGGAGATAATTTTAAAAAAATGTCAGTGTTTCGAGATACGAAAAATCAACTTTAATTGTTTGTGATTCAACCGCGCATATTTTCTCAAATTGTTGGTTTTACGCTGGATTTTAATAAATAAATATATATTAATTTTTTTTTTCAGAAATTGGTGCAATGTAAATTACGCACAAATTTGGAATAAAATTCTCGAGAATTAGGTAACCAGGCCCGGTTTTCGAGAAATCGCGGGTTGAAGTTTTTCGTACTCTTCATGACTCGTAAAATGCGAGTGATGAAACAACAGACCGAATAGCCGAGCAGTCCGAGGATAAGAATCTTGTCCGCGCAGCCCAGATTCAAATTGCAACCGATCTTTTTGTTCATATTCTTTAAAAATTTTAAATTATTTTTTACTACGTCAGCCACAATTTAGCGATTGTTTTTTAAATGGAGCGATATTCAGGAAGAGCTTAAATAAATTAGGAGAGAATATAGATAGCAAATATAATAATCCACTTTGTTAATTGAAAAATGTCCAAACAATGTTTTTTCTTTTCATGCTTCATGAGTACACTCATTAAAGTAATATTTGTTGTAAAAATAATCGAATCATTTAAAAAGTCAACACCACGGACATTGAATAATCGCTGATTCGCTTTCCCTGCAGTCACATCTTTTGTTCTCAAGTCCGCTAAAAAAGTTATTGCGTTGTAATGGTTAAAAAAAATTTCTTTTGAGTTCGGGTTCGCTGCATACCAGGCATAACTGTAATAGAACTGAACTTCTAGTATACTGTATGCAAGATATCCGAAAATGTTTAATAAAAATGATAAGTCATTCGGACTAATCAAACCTTATCATGTTTCATATGCTGGAACATATAGTTGGTCATGTACGATCGAATGAATTATTATAATTTTATAATTAAAAGATTATTTAATTTGAAATAAAACTTTGAATTATATTTACAGAAGATTGCGGTTGATCATTACATAATTTTAGTTGATTTCGAAATTTAGGCCAATCCAGACATTTCAAAAAATCGATTTGTTTTCGTAAAACCTAATGTCTAAATACTTCTATTTTGAATTTTGGTGCAGCCCCTTTCAGTCCAATGCAATTGCCTTTTATGATTACTACAGCGCGCTACGGCAAAAAGATAAATGGCACCAGGCGAGAAATGTACTTTATACCTGAACGGATTGTCAAATAGGTTTTTCCGAATGACCTATAGAAAGAATGCAATGGCTACATGCAACGAATGATGAGCACCATATTGAATAATTAAATAAAAACAAATAAAAGGCCTTCTCGGGAAGGGAAGTTAATGGACAGTTTGACAATTTATTACGGATTAGCATCCCGAAGAAATATTGAATTAATGAAAAAAATTAGAAACGATATATGGGCCAAACTACATCATAAATTATCGACAGATGAAGATGATAAGTGCTTCTATGATAAGTGCCTCAGTAGGGCACTTATCGTAGACGCTCCATGGTGCAGGTGGCAAAAATCAAAAGCTACGAATACTTTGGACAACCATAAATACGAGTCAGCCCTTCTGAATGTTTTCTACGAGGCTATCAAACCTCTTTATGAAGAAATTAGCAGTGATGATCTTCTGGTTCGATGTATCGGTGATTTTAGTCAAAACAGTAATGGAAGTTTCGATACGACGGTATGGGCTTTAGCCCCAAAATCGATTTCCAGCGAAACAGTTGTTGAATACTGCGATAAACATTTCCATTTGTGTATTTAACGACGTCCTTTCACCAATCACGCATATAATGGATGCTACCGGCATGAAAATCGGGGCTAATAGCTATCATAAGTGGCTGGAAGTGACGAGCAAAGCATCAAGCATGCAGAGCAATCGTTATCTGACGCTGCGAAAAAGGCACCGATCGCTTTGAAAGCGTACAGAGAAGAAGAGCTCGACCACGACGTTAATTTAGAGCGCAGGCATCGCTAATTAAAGGTATATAAAATGGATCGATAATTTTTGCCATACCGAAAACTTTGAACGCGTTTTCCTGGAAACCGAATGGTTTATGCCGGTCGCACTCCAAACTCAAGCACATAGATGCCGCACACCTTCCCTCGGAACTTCGCAATTTCGCCAAATTTGTCTGGATAATGTCAAACTGATAGACGAACGGTTATCTTCTACCCAATTTTCTCAAATAGAAAAAAAAATACATTTTGTATTACCACGCGAGCGCATGGAAAGGCTGTAAAATAAAAAGTTTGGAAATGCTGTAAAATAAAAAGTTTGGAAATGCTATAAAATAAAAAGTTTAAAAATGCTGTAAACAAAAAGTTTGGATAATATTCAAGACTTGGAAGGGAGAAGAGCCGCGTAGCCATATTCAAAAGACACATTTTCGGACCTCAACCATTTGATTCTGTCACACATTTTAGGAGATCAATGGGAAACCATAATTCGTAAGTATTTGTGTACGAATTCGAGAAGATATCGTCCGACATTTGTGAGATTTAGTTCCAGCGAATATGAAGGCGGAGGGCATCGCGAAATTTCCGGTGTGTACGTATGCACGTATACATACTCATACACGAAGTCTGTCGGGGCTTTCCGGACGTTAGCGACAATGTTGCCTGATTAGCTCCCACTAATTTTGTTTTACCGACGCGAGCCGAGGCTGCGTCCAAGTTTTGTCACGGGTGCGGCCCCCCTTAAGGGACACGAATAAAGCGACGCAACAATAGAGGGAGTGAGAAAGATAAGGCCGGCGCGATTTTAAAATCAACCGTGTTGCATCATCAATCGGATTAATGTACTTGCTTTCTATATCCCCTGGTACTTTATATAAATCCTTCATACGTGTCAATTCACTCAAAAATCGATCGCGAAATGATGAAGAATAGTACAGAGAGTCTCTTAAACTAAACCCCACCGTTTCTTGGGAACAAGGCCGAGTTGGCACCTAATCCTCAAAGGTTTGATTAGTCCGTCGACGTAAAACCCACTCTCACAAAACCGTACCTTATCCTCTCGGCGATTCTTTTCTCTAAGCGCCAGAGGGAGAACCGATGACCCGCACCGGCTAGTTGCCACTAATAGTGGCCTTATTAGTGGCAGAGGGCCGGCATTGAGAAGAACCGAACAAACTAAATTAAACGAATGCCAAGGCGAGAGAGATCACAATTTATTATCGTAAAGGAAAATAAAGTCGTATCTGGATAATAGAACAACATTTGTAAGACCGTTTTCTCATTACATCCTCTTTCTCTCTCTCTCTCTTTGCTCGCCTCCTTCTCTTCCAACGGGTATTCCACGATTACTAATACACTATGGGACGACACTTGACGCTACAAACTTACAAATGCAACTTTGCCACTTCCTTTTCCTCCTTTTCCTCTCCTTGACCGCATAAGACCACGGGGGTCAAGGAACCATTGAGCCCGATGGAGGGGACCCCCCTTTTTCCTTTTCGCTCACCGGTCAGATCGTCAACGCGAAAATCCCCTTTCCAAATTTGCGGCGCTCAAGTCGCGATCCGATGTTAATTTTCCGATGATCCTCTTAGCTCGGCCCTCCGTGACAAAGTGGGTCTCGCTCCAATTCGAGGCTTTACGAGTACGATCATCGAACCCACCTCCCCCGAGGATAGCTACGCGGCGTCCATCTGAAATTTTACCGGTAGCTTTCCCACGAAAAGATTCTCTAATTTCCAAAAATTGGGAAACCAAAACGGAAATTTTTTCTTTGCTGAAGTTTTCGAACTGCGAACTGAGAGAGCTGACCCAGTTACTGGATCAGTGCTGTATCACAGAATACGGTTTGCCGGATCCAGTCTTGTTCAGGACCGTATCTCGATTTCTAGTCGGATTGCACATCCGAAGGGTTGCTGTAGGCTTGAGGTTGTGATGCAAAGTGGCTTCCATAACTTCGTTGATGGAGTGATTGGTCGTGTAACGTGCGAGCAATAACTGCACAGCTCGTATATCGTCCAACGTCAATGATTACATTCTCGAAACGTGAACGTCCAAATATCTTTGAATTCCGCTGCACACAGTGCAAACAATTGTTCCAAGGTTCGTCGATAACCACGTGGCAACGTTTTGGGAGGAGCAGTCGCAGCAATTATCGTTGCCAGGTAGTTGCATTGTACACTATAACCGTCTGTGAAGTTCGACCAGTCAGAATTGTCTTATTGTTAGCCATCCTCGGTTTTCCCACTCATGTCGAAGACCCGAAGTAGCGTTCCCTCCTTGCAATCCACAAGCACCGACATTCATGCGTTTTGATCAGCCTCATCGTCTTCCGCTTGAAGATGATAAGTTTCACTGTAGCCAATAAGATCGAAGCCGCGTTTGTCGTCAGGCTCGAATTTGATTCGACAGGTTAGTAAATTGATCTCGTAGCTCTTGGCAATCAAATCCAAGATGTTCGTGCACCAACAATCGATCAACCAAACTAAATGATTCTTGATCATCGATAATTGTTTCATTAACAGTTCAGAAACCCAATTTTATGCGCAAGTAAATAAATAACGACGAACTAAATAAATAAATATACGGTAACAATAAGAAAATAGACAAATAAATAAGCACGTAAATAAATAAACAATTCATTCAATAAAAAAACTGTTATCAGGCAAACGGGTGAAAAAGGGGAGAGCCACGTCCCAACGCAAAGTCCCAATCCGTAACTCGATGCACTTCCCAGACCGTCCCCTCATCAGTACCTGGTTTCGGCCGATCTTTGGCTACTTCTGATCACCCAACATGAATACTTTACAATTAAACGAACAAGGCATCTGTCATAAACGAACGAGGCATATGTCATCCCTCATAAAAGATCTGTTGCCATCGTAATGCATCAACTTAAAATTGAATAACCATTAAATTTTTAAGTTTTGTTAGGAAATGTTTGGTTCGTTAGAGTTATTTCACACAGTAATATAAAAGGTCAAGACAAAAGATCAAGACATTATAAACTTTTCTTTATACTTCTTATTTTCCCTTCACGTATTTATTAATACATTTGGCCACTCTTTATATCTTTAAGCCACGCTCCCACTTTTTTCTTTCGCTTTCTTTTATGAGACGTATTTCCGAATAGCCTTCACCGTGTTTTCAACCTCTGAAGTTCGCGGTCGGAAAACATGCCTCGTGGTTAGAGCACGTTTCTCAAATTCGTTACAAGGGTTGCTACACGGCGAGTCGTGTTTGCACACGGTGTAAGCGGAATCGCCGCTCACTTTATATCCCCGGTCTCGTAGTTACAACCGCAACGACTACTTCCGGCTTGACGCGTGTTTCCCATGACGAGTGGTCCTATGCGTCATGTAAAAGAGCGGAAAAAAACTAGCTCAGCAATACGAGCTTTTCAAACCTTTCCACCTTAGTCTTATTGAGCTCATTTCCATCCTACAATGGACGTCGTATACAAGTATACAGTCTCCGAAATTACCACTATGTACATAGCGATATTGACACTATGAGAAAAATACGGAGCAGTCAACCAGAATTTACCATGCGCGTTATTATAAGACTGTACAGGCATTGCAACATGAGAAAGAATACTCATTTTCACATCACTAAATATTTTGTAAAATAACTTTATTTTCATGTTTTTCCTTTTCGATACATTTGGGTATTCACTTCACATTTGTCAATAAATCAAACCCAAGAAACCATCAAAAAGCAACAGCAACTCTCATTGGACGAACTATTACCGAAACAACATTGGACTGTTTGTAAACATTTTTGATTAAATAAACTTAAATAGTATCTGTATTTGGAATTATAAGTTCTGTTTATTATGCGTTAATATCAATTACTCGCGAAACAAAAAGCTCACTCTTGGGAAATGTGAAACCTGAAATGTTATATGTCTATTTTATTTTTGTTTTATGTTTATTGTATACTTAATTTCGAAAGTGTTTTTGTAAACGATTGCTAATCCATTTTTAAGGATAAACTTCCGAACAGCGCATACCGCCGATCAATCTGAAAATTGGTATAATAATTTATTTTGACTTCCTCATCACGAATATCGTAGCGGAAATTGGTACGAACGCTATTTTGAGTATGAAAAACGAAGGAGAGCCTCTTTTCGTTTGGTGGACATAATCACGCATTCCTAACCGATTTAGACTATTTTAGCTTTCCCCAGAAAGGGTACGTGTGTGTGTGTACAGCGGAGATTAGGAACTGTGGGGCTTCACTCCCACATTTTCAACAACTCAAAACCCTCTCCGCTGTATGAATGTTCGTGTGCGCGCGAGCGTGCGTGTGTGTGTGTGTTAAGAGCCGTCGGTGATGCAAATTAAAGGAGTACGCTCGGCTTTTGCGTTCTTCGCCCATTTGCGTGATTGTAACACTCCAAGCGCCCAGTTACTCTTTGACGGCGATCTTTAGTGTAATGGTGACGCAACGCAAGCACAAACCGAAACGTAAGCGCAACCCCAAACGTAAGCACAAACCCAAACGTAAGCACAAACCCAAACGTAAGCACAAATCTAAACGTAAGCACAAACCCAAACAAACCCAAAGACAGGTGACGTAAGCACAAATCCAAACAAACCCAAACAAAATGGCGTTCGCGCCAATTTTCGTTGCGATATTTGTAATAAGGAGGTAAAAATACGTTATTACACCAAATTTCAAATCGATCGGCGGTATGCGCTTTTCAGACGTACACCCATTTTTAATAACACTTTTATGAAAAACAATAAACTGATTCTAAGTGCATTCAAGCTTGTACGAACCTGCAAAGATAATTATGATTTTTAACACAACGCGTTCGAGCGTATTTGATAGTATTGTAATTAAGCAGGTCATCGATTTTCTATTGTCGCACATTGATATAAGGCTAATCTTGCATGAAAAATCGCAACCCTCATTGAAGCTTTTAAAAATATTCCAATAAATATATTCATATTCGACTCTATAAAAAAACAATAGAAATATAACTTTTTTTGTTAAACCTATGCACTACTGACTTTATCTCGAAATTTCCGAAAAAATATAGTGTTTTTCTTTCATCATTTTGGCTTCATTACTTGATCATTAATAGTCGATAAGAAAGAAAATAAATCCGGGTATAAATTTCGTTCCAGTTTTTAACTTCGGTAATTGTAACTCGTATACAAAAAATTATCTAAAATAATAAGATATTATTATATTACTAGCTGTACCCTGCCACGCTGTGACGTATTGTGACGAAAAAAATGTATTTAATCGATTTTCATGTATCTCTCATGGTTCTCATTTTTGCAACTCGACAAGAATGAGTTACAGGACAGACAGCATTGAAAATTTGCTAAAAATTAGTAATATTAGTAAAATCTGTAAACTTAAATAAATAATGAAAATATTAATTAAATAAGTACTCAAATAATAATTATAAAAAATAGCTGTACCCTGCCACGCTTCGTTGTGATACATTGTACCTGTATGGATGAGAAATGAACAAATCGAAGCATACGTTTCATATAAGTTTAATTTTGCAATACTTTTTGGTATACAATATTTTTTTGTTTCCAATTGTTTGCGAAGATATAAAAACCATAAGGTTTGACGACACGGGAACACGCAAAAGACAGTTGTCCATGTGAGAAGCAATCCGTGTCTAAATCTATTTCGCTCAATTCAACAGATTGACTTTTAGCTTTATTGATTATGATTGCGAACGCCAATCGAATATGTCAATTGGGAATTGAGATATTTCTAATTGAAATGCTGTATCGTTCGAGATCTTGGGCTTCGAGGAATGAGGATATCTTCACCTTTGAAAGGCCCCGTTAAAATCGTTGCTTCCACTACTTGGATCATCAATATCTTAATTGCGAATGGTGTGCTATTGCGAATTTTGGCTGATTAATATTCCGCACCATGATGATTGGCACACCTATCTTCAATTTTAACATGCATGGTGGTATCCCTGGCGGACCAACTGAGTTCAAAAATTCTCTTTGTGAATTAACTGCTTCATCTGCTTCCACAACGGTGTCTATCGAATTACATGTAATTTCCTCACTATGAATGCTTAATTAAATAACATTCGTTATATTATTAATAAGCAATGTAATTGAGAACAGGCCATGTTTTATATGTCACTGCGGTTGTCGTTAGCTAGTATGGCGAGTTGTTCCCCTCGCTTCCAACAGATAGAGCGGTACCCAGAAAAAAAAACAGAAAAAACAGATAGGTCAAAACAATCTTTGAAGCGAGTTGTATGCCCTGTCAACATTTGAGCTATCGAGCTTAAATTTTCAAAATATGTCAAATTTCAAATGTTCAAATTCTCAAATTAAAAAAACCAAGTAAACATTTCTGCGCGACCCGCTGGCTTGTCTAACGAGCTCAGGGTACGAGAACCGTTAGACGCAGTCATTTCCAATACTATGATTTCAATAAAGAAACCCCAGATGTAGGGACCGTAGCAAAATCCTATGAGGATTTGATTTTTGTGTATAATTCAATACTCAAGAGGTTCTATCGTTTTTTTTTAATGTGGTACTTAATTACCGGATTTAGGAATGTTCCATGTAGTCCCGTAGCATTATTTTTCTTTTGCGAAAGAATAAAACAGAACCACAAACCCCATCAACCCGTTGTGGCAGATAGCCTCACGTCTCTTATATATCTGTTGGGATGCTCAACTCAAATCCGTTGAGAATTTTGTTCTAGCACGTCAGGATTCTTCCGCATTTGTAAAATGCAGCCTCCTTGTGGTTAAGTAGCGGTGGTTCGTAGAAGTTGCCTGGGTTTCGGGTTCGTGTGTTTGAAATTTATACGTTTACGACTCGTGAGCGAAGAGCTTGGTTCTTGGGATGTTCTTTGCAGTACTAATTTTATTTAGCTATGAAAAACTACGAAGAAAAATCAATTTTTTGACTATTTTTGGCAAATCCTAAAGAATGCTGATGGGCTAGATAAAAATGCCCAACGGATTTGAATTAAGCATTCCAAAAACGTATAAGAGTCGAGGTTATCTGCTGCAAAAGCTTATTAGGGTTTTTGATACTGTGTAATTACTAGAAGTACGAATCAGCGGTATTTATTTGTGATTTTTTTCATTACGATACATTTTTTTCGTTTAGGTTCGCGCATGCAGTACGAGTGCTCAAGTATCGACTACTTTCCGAACGAAGAATACAGCCCGGACCCGAGTGATTCTACAATGGCAATACCATGTGAGTTATCAATAATGCTAGCCCTTCGCTCTCGTCGAAGTTTTACGAGGCAAGATTCAACAAGGTTACGCGAGGTTATGAAACTCTTTCGAAACCGCAGCAACGAGACGCAAGAGCTCCATCTACATTTTAGTGCTTGCATTTCTTCGCTTAACCTCGTCGAGCGTCAAAATCTCGCATAAGAAACGTTAGAAGTAGACACTCGTAGTAGCAATAGTCGTGTTATGTTTTGTATATGATGTTTATATTGCGTACACACGCTAAGAATAATACTGCTGCATACAAATTTTAAGTTTACATTCTAGATGACAAATCTTTATTTTTTCCACGTTGCTAATTCAAAAAATAATAGCTCTACCAGATAAAGTATGCTTTTGTAGAAACCAGGACATTTTTTCGACTCTTTAAAATAATTAAGTTTTTTCTTGAGCACTCGTTGTAAATAACAACAAACCCAAACAGTGGTTTCACATTTAAATCATAATTCAATCAAATAAAAACATTGTTAGTTTATATTTCCATAATTACATTTTTACAGTTTATATATTATAAATATATAATTATAAATATACAGTTTATAATAACTGAATACTTGCCAAATAAAGTTTGTTTTTTTTTTAATAATCAGAACGATATTTAGTATTTTACCAGAAAGTACCTAATTTCACGAGCATTCATTGTAAATAACAATTTTTAAAACTCCGGTTTCACATTTCTACAATAATAACTATTTTCTTGTTTATCCTTTAATAAATACAAAAAAAATCTTTTTACATAGCGAATGTATTATTTATTTTTTACTTGTATTATATTATTTTATTTTTAACTTTTCCGCTTTTTTACGTCTTATTGATCAGTATTTGCTATACAGAATAAAAATTTATTTATTAAAATGCAAACGTAACAAAATATATTAAAGTGTGTTATAATTCAATATAATATGTATATAATATAATTTATTGTAATATTAAACAAAAGTACTTAGCTCGTACGCTTTAATGGTAATTGTTATTGCAATTATTACAGACAATCAAAGCGCCGAGGTAAAAATATACGACATTGCTTATCATAAATCTAATTATTTCCTTGCAACAATCAATCAGACGCCGTCACCAAGTCCGCGATATTCTTCTTTGTGGCGACACTGCTCCTGGTAATCGCCGAAGTTTGTTACTTCACCGCTCATGTGACACGACCGCGCCACCAACTCTGTATATTCGTCGCTGGTGTTGTTTTCACCGTATGTGGTGAGAATTAACGTTCAGCCATTTTAAAATAGTGTGAGTAAGCGGGAAAATCAGAAACAAATAAAGAATTTTTTGTCCTTTGTTATTAACAAAACAGGTCTTCTGATGCTCGTTGGAATAGTCATGTATATTTCGATCTTCAAAGCAGAAGTAGGAAGCAAACTGAGGCCAAGATCGTCCTTTCAGGTAAATATGATAACACATAAGGCTGAAAAGAAAATTGAATGAACAAAATATGTTTAAACTGAACCGACGTTGGTGGATGTGCGATCGGGGTGCGGCTCGGGTGATCACTGAAGTTAAGCAGCGTTGAAAGGTGGCGATACTTGGATGGGTGACCGCTTAGCTGTGCTTTGGCTGGCGCCATCGACTAGTCGGAAGGCAGATTTTTCTGAGGCCTTGATGAGCATACTTTAAGAATAAAGCTGTATATCAAAGAATCAGAAGAATATACAGGGCTGTCTATACCGGCACCCGTTTTCTATAGCTTCCTCGTACTCTTGGCAAATGCGGTATATTGTAGCGTGAACCGGCTGTGGGCCCAACGGGGGCTAAGTTTGAGGAAGGGTCACCTGATCACACGACAAAATATCACCAACGAAACATCAAGACGATAAAATATCGCCAGAAAGCCCGGTATGTTCGTTTGGGATTGTTTAAACAAACCCAAACAAAATATCACAGAAAATCACGACGATAAAATATCCCCTGAAAGCCCAGTATGTTCGTTTGCGATTATTTAAACAAAGCCAAACGTCCATGCGTTTGTTCAAACAAACCCAAACGTCCATACGTTTGTTCAAACAAACCCAAACGTCCATACGTTTGTTCAAACAAACCCGAACGTCCATACATTTGTTCAAATAAACCCAAACGTCCATACGTTTGTTCAAACAAACCCAAACGTC
>JAPYZI010001788.1:0-28663 GCA_030523105.1 Ophioninae sp. A BG-2022a | reverse complement strand
AATCTCCCGCCAAAATTGAGGTGGAGTCCCACATTTGTACAATTACCTAATCTTTTGTTACAAATTCGACTGTATTTTCAACAATAACTATTACATTTTTCATTTTTATTTCTGTTTTATACTGCTGATTACTAAAGAAAACGTGAAACAGTGGGTGTGGCGTAAATAAAATGTATTCGATAAAAAAAAAAACAATTATTTTCCACGAAATTTTTTGTTTTTTGAAAATACAGGGATAATAATATTATATATTATATTTTTCTAAATATAATAATAATAATAATAATAATATATAGTTAACTATGTGGGATATCGAATCATTGAACGATTGATCACTATTCACACCACACCCTGTATACAATCGATATACTGTACATTTTGTATAAGGTCCGTATCTATAGACATAGAACGTATTTTCGACGGCCATTATTTGAAAGGACTGTCGTCGAAGCGTTCGAAACGTCAAGCTAAGCGGGATACACCCTTTTAGTTATTAGTGGGTTGAACGGCTACGTACATCACACGGAATATATACACACGTATCGTTCCCTTCCTATCGCAACTTCGAAGACTGATCTTGTCTTCATCCTTCTGTGTCCCCTTTCTCTGTCCCTTTCGTCCCTATTTCCGGCAAGGTATCCGACCATCTATCCATCCCACTGTCTGTCCAAGTCACGAACGATCGGATCAAATTAACGTTCGATCTGGCACCGGACTTCGACAACAATGGGAGCTTTAAACTTGTACATCCCGACCGATTTCCGATGTACGGCTATACGAGAAACGTTTTCTCTGTGCTCTTTCTCTCTCTCTCTCTTCCTACCGTTTTCTCTACACTCGCTACAACCCAAAATTGTCTTCGGGCATGAGATGATTTTCCATTAAACGAACGGGTATACCCACTATCAACAGCCAAAGAAATCAATGTAGTTCCGGATCTGAGTTTTCATTGATATAGAGGAATTGAAACGTTTACTCGGATCTGGGCTGATGATTGTTCGAGATCTTCAACATCCAATGGGAAAAGTCAAATGGGAAATATCAACATTGCACATTTATTGGATATGGATTTATAGAATTTTATGGAATGGAATTTATGGAATTTTATTGTTGCCAGAAATGGACAATTTTTAAAATGTATAACATTTTTAACATTAAACATTTTTTCATTAAAAAATTTCAAATATTTAAAATTTCATAAGAGTAAGATTTAAGTTTAAATGAAATCGTATAGAATTTTTCATTCGTCGGTGATGAAACGGATGGGAAGAAACTTGATGGTTTAGTGATTAATAACTAAATTATCCAATTACGCAATTCAAATGAAAAGTTTGAATTCCATGAGTAAACGTTTGCTGAGCCAAATCCTTCATCATTTTGTAAAGCTGATGTATGACGTATATCAGCTTGACGTATTATTTTTTTTTTCTTTTTTTTAAACAACCACGTAACGCTTTTTCATACTTTTGAACAGTTCAGCAATTTATGAATTACATTCCCATTTTTCGTATGTATGTATGTATATGTATATATAGGTGGAACCGAGTTTACGATTGGTTGGTTCCGACTGCATTTCTTGAGAAATGGTGTGCCAGGGCGCGTCATTCGGGTTCGTGGCATGGTGTGATAACGTTTAAATCTTCACTACTACATAGTCCACGTACTTCAAGCAGCGCAAGGAATAATTCTGTAAATCCGCGATTTAGTTCGCGAAATAGCCATGGTGGCCCCACCATCCAGTAGCTCGCTTCGAGGTCACTCGAGTAGTAGTCACTTACACGACCAAATGTCAAGTAATAAAAACAGAATATTTCGGCGTTTTTGACAAACTAGGCTAGTTTCTTTTACGCCGTAAGATGGCCGGATTCTGATTGTTTTTAATAATTAATGTTAAGTGATACAGCGTTGGTTAATAAAAAATCTAATTACACTACAAATATTAGTCGATGTTTTCCTATTCGTTTTTTTTTTTAGGTTATTTTGACGATCCGTCCAATCTGAATCCTGAGAATTCAACATTTTCACTGATTTTCGGCGCGAGTTCGCGATCAAGAATAAATTCACGCACATCGGTTGGTCAAATTGAATAAAGTTGTCTCGCTACGTTGTAAACATAGCACATCCGTCTTTCTGAAGGTCGGTCACCGTTTTATCAACAGCGACGAGCGGCGTGCCCAGACTCGCTTCGCGCAGGCGGCCGACGAATCCCGGGCACCGTGCTAACATAGCTCTCTCTCTCTTGCGCTTTTCCCACAGCTGATTGCAGCTCGGCCAACTTACCTCCCTGAATATCACATTTCGATTTTCGCGTTACCGCCCGTTTGTAGGGAATTGATAAAACACATTAAAATGGCTGTTGGATCAGCCCTTTATTAACTCTCGGTGTACACCTGGCGTCCAGTCAACCCCAACGCCAACTTTCGGAATAAATATGAAGCTTTTAACGGCCAATGGCCAAATAAATACCATTTTTGAAAGATCTCATATTGCACTATTTTTTTTATAAATATCCCCTCCGTTGACATTTTTTTCGTGAAAATTTTATTTAATTATCTCTAAAAATAACGAAGTTATGATTTTAAAAAAAACACGGTTTTTTGCGATTTTGCTTATCTTTAGGCAGATTTGATAATCTTAATATTTCTTATGCAAAATTCTAATTCTATCGCATTCTAGATACTTAAAGCTACATTTTCGCGTTTGTTTCGTTCAAATCGGAGGAATAGTCTCCTCATAATGAATATTTAAAAAACCGATGGGGTCCGCTGGACCCCGTGTGTTCGGCGCCGAATTCCTCGGAGGTGTATATACGAAGAGTTCAAAATAGAAATTAAAAGATAACCATCAAATAACCCACCCCACTTTGATTTATATCAGCATTCAGCATCTTCAGAAAGTCGACGTGGAATCGTTTGTTGAAACATCGATTTTAAAACATTTGTCAGATTACAGTGTTTTTCAAAATAGAAGAAAATACGTCCGATATATTCTCCATTCATTGTCATATAACCTAAAATAGAAATGAAAAAAAAAACGACATCGGAAAATTCATTTTTTACTTAGAGGTTAGTTGGCATACGATAGATAAGTTGGGACGAATCGTAACGTTTCTTACTTCGTCATTTCCTGGATTAAAATGTAAGTACTATATATGTGTTAAGTTCTCCAAGCGTGTGACCCGCCCTGAGCTGGGACCGATACTTTTTTAACCCTCCAATTGTACATTTGACACGAGATCTTTCTTGTATCACGTTTTTAGAGGTTCGGTCACCGAAGCTTCCTTTCTGGTAAAACCAGTGTAAAGTCTGTTTCTCCAATACATAACCCTCGAGAGCAACTTTTTTTCGCAAATTACCTTATTGATTATCCGGTAATTGCAAATTGGCATGTATATTCTTTTTTTTGTATTGTTTGACGTATTGGCGCTCATGGCAAACGTGTTGTGACACTTTTAGGAATATAGAAATTGGTGGCTTCTCATTTTTGCCACGATTCTTCATTTCTCAAAATGTTGAACGTTAAATATTTGTCATAAGGTTAATTTTTTTCAGTTTGAAAAGACATGCGGCATTTTTTCGATTCAATAGGCCGCGCTAGCGTTTGTTATATATCCTTATGTAATCGCTAACTGGTGGCGCCTCTAGCGAATAAATAAGAAACTGTATCTTTTTTTCCTCAGTATTCAGTCCGGTATGCGAATCCGTGGTTTTGCTGTGCACCAAATAACTAATTTGCTATTTCTTACATCACATTCATTCTAAGTCGCTATGACAGTTAAGTTTCCTTCTCACTCGTACAGTCATAGTCTCCAATCCAGTCTATTTTTCGCTAATGATATTTTTTTTGCGACTCATTCCGATGATACGTGGCAGATGTGATAGCGCACGTTGAGTGTTCCAATATTCGTAAACATGAATTCAAGTTTTAAGAAGTGTTTGGATTCTCTGAACGACAATGAGGCAGAAATTCGAAATGACGCTCTCCGAATACTGTCGCGTCTTTGTGACAACATTATATCGTTTCCTAACGATAATGAATATCGCAGAATTCGCGTCGATGATCCGAGGATAGCGGACAAATTGTTGAAAGCTTACGGAGCGATCGAGTGCCTCTTCGAAATGGGCTTTATCGAGGTTTGTCTATTTCACCGCACTAACATATATTTCAATAACTGGCCTATTTAAAGAAAAGCTAGTTTGCTAGAAAAACTGGATTTTTTATGAACGCCCTCCCAGGAGCAGTACCTGATTAGCCACATAGCAGTAGTTGCAAATGGACTTGAATTTTCCATAACCGTGCATAACCGTGGGATTACTCTTCCAGGATGGTGAATACTTTCTACTTCCACTGGCAGCATCACTGTCCAGGCTGAGACAGATCCAAAAAGCACTGCGCGATTTATATGCGAAAACAGAAGCGATTGCAGGAGAGGATAAAATTCAGCCGGAAAACGAAGAATTGAAGATTAAAAAAACAGACAAATTTTTGGATCACATAGTCAATAAGTTCCAGCACATATTAATTTACGAAAATCCACAATTGCAAAATAAGGCTCGACGCGTAATACCGCTGGAACGGTTGCAAATAGGAGCTGTTAAACGAATGCGACAAATGCAGAAGGAATTGAAATTAAAGAAGTCCACTGAAAATTTAAACCCAAACGTAGAAGAACAAGTGACCGTCCAAGATTTTCTACTCCTCGAACTTCTAGATTGGTTTAAAAACGAATTTTTCACCTGGGTGGATAATCCGAATTGCGACATGTGCGGCAATGTATGTAGATACGATCGCGTTGAACTTTCTTCAGATTCGAGAATCTCCAGAACAGAAATACACAAGTAAGGGCAAGCATAACGGATAAGATATAAAAATTTATTAAACAAAAATGTTAAAATGATCATCAATGATTGTAACGCATTTTATGTGACGCTATCCTGATAAATTGAGACATTCAGTAATAGCGTGACCTCAATGACATATTCAAGTTTCAAATGACTTATTACAAATTACAAATGACTGGGGACTTATATCTCCAGATGTGACGATTGTGGCACAGAAACAAAATTTCCACGATACACGAATTCCGGGATTTTGCTGAAAACTCGACGTGGTCGTTGCGGAGAATGGGCAAACGCTTTTGCACTCTTGTGCCGAACTCTGGACTTTGATACAAGGCTCGTTCACGATGAGACTGATCACGTTTGGACGGAGGTATAGAACTTTGATTCAATTACTTTTCACTCCATTCAAATTATTTAATTTTTCGAGTACTTTTTATATTGTTGATCTGAAACAATAAATCCAGAATTATTATAATTATTAAAAAGTATGAGAACTACCAATTAATGTTGACAATCCCCATCGCTGGTGTTGTGACAAAACAAATAAAATTCGAATGAACTGATCTCAGTTAATTAATTGATCAGTTAATTATTTGTCCGTTAACTAATTGAGAGGTTCATCAAATAATCTCTAATCAACATTGAAAATATAAACGACTGACCGAATTGGATATCAGATTTGGTCGATAGGATTGAACAGATGGATCCATGCAGATCCTTGCGAAAACGTGACAGACCGGCCGCTTCTGTACGAGCGTGGTTGGAAGAAAAAGCTGACTTACGTGATCGCGTATTCGAGAGACGAAGTTCAGGACGTTACGTGGCGATACACGCGAGATCAAGCAGCTGTCATGAAACGAAGGATTCTCTGTACTGAGCAAGATCTCTGCTCGTTAATTGGCAAATTAAATAACAAAAGACAGAGTTCCCAGGGTTATAGCGAAGCTAGAAGACGTTTTGTGACGAAAAGAAGAGCTATGGAACTCGTGGAATTTTTGCCACCGCCACCCGGCGCGATAAAACCTGGTGAAGAGAACGATAGCGAGTACGAAGGACGAACCTCCGGTTCACTAGCCTGGCGAACTTCTCGCGGGGAAACTCAGCAGGTGAGAATTGGTCTACTTCCGGTTGACGATGATTAGTCGTATTAGTCACATAGCAGCGAGATCTTAAAAATAACTTCCAATATCCTTAGGATATTTGAAGCTATTTTAAGGTAGTTTAATTAAGCTCTGGAATTCCAGACGATTCGAAAGAAGGTCAGCCATCGCCTCCGAGCTACGCAAAACATGCTGCTTATATTTGAAAATAAAAATATGGAGCTCGGGAATTCCAGTCTTATAAAAATTTATCAGAGTCGTGTTTCCCAAATGTAGAGATTGGGAAACAGGTGTTTATTTGTCCCCGCGTGTTTATGTGTCCTTGATGGTTAGCAACTGCTGCACAGAATGTTTTTGTTTCAAAAGGAAAACATATTATGAAGGAAAGAGTCAAGAACACAGAGATGATCGAAAATTCCTCGCAAATGATTGAACTCAGTTTTCTCGTAGACGTTTAAGTTTTTATGAAAAAACCAAGTATTCCGCTCTGTCAAATTTTATTAAAAATTGGTTGGTTGTCTTAAAAAACATTGTGTTTATGAAATATGCCGGTTCAAGAATTTCAGCTATCTCTTTCATGCTTATCTCATGTAGTACAGCATCTACTTAGGCTTAGAGAAGAAAATCGTTTAAATAACTTCGTTTTAATGTATATTTACCATGATTTTCTTAGAAATACTCACAATTAACTCGAGAAAGGTTCTTTTGCTGAAGTGGTATTTTATATCGAAAACAAATTACGAAGAAGACATGTCAAACGTAATTCCGAAATATAATGTTCACTTCCGTGTAATATTATTAACTTAGATATTCTTTTTTAATTCTTTAGCAAATGTCGATAGAGCCGAGAGTCTGGAAAATCCCACAAACTTCGGGAACGTTCGAGATCCGTTATTACTCGGCGAGAGATGTGTACGAAACGCTGACGAATGACGGAACAATTTTGGAAAAGCGAACCGGTTGGGAAAACGGCGTTTGCGCGATAGAAGGTGGGATATTTCGTAAAGTTGAGAACGACTGGAAAATCGCGTATCTCTCTCGTTCACCGGGCCAAACGAACGGCCGCATAATTTGGTGCTTCGAAACTCTTGACTCTGAACAATTTGTGAAGAGTTTCCGTTTACGAGCAAAAAGCAAAAGTTTTGAAAATGGAACGATACAGTGGAAGGCTGAGACTAGGTCCAGAGGATCTGAAAAACCTGATACTGTTTTACCCATCGATAATTGTGAAAATTTCCAAACCGAAGACTTGAATGGCTCGTCTAGAATAACTTTGGTTGCGGAATTAACTGGTGGTAAGGGTGACTTAGCTTGGCAGCATGCACAAGTGTTTCGACAAAGTTTAAAAGATCGAGACGAACCTTCCATGATCATAACGATCGACATTTGTAACCGTGAAAAATAAAAAGACATTTCCTCAATAGTCAACTGGAATTTGTACGAAAGATGAGCAATTCTCGAATGAATAATTAAGGTTAAAAAACTGTTCTCATGAAATCACATTCGTTTCCTACAAATTAACCTAAGGCGTCATATAGGTTGGAATAATCTTGAAAAACGTCGTTTTTTATTAATTTTTTAATGAAACCTAGTACAGATATTGATACGGTTTCTATGAGGTTAATAAATACACTCTTTGAAATATGTCGAACATATTTTTTAAATTTATTTTATACAGTTTTATGTACAAAAATGTTGGCCATTCGTAACTCGTTGAAAAGTAGGTAGGTCAGTTCTATGGATCAAATCTCTGTGAAGGAACATTTCGGAACGGTTCGGTAATTCTGAAAAATTAATCCACGAAACGAAAAAGAACGTTTTGAGAAAAAGGTAATCATGTTTTTTTTTAATCGTAAAACAGTCTTACCTTCGCGCAATCAGTGAGAAAAATCGACTTTCCAAAGTGGTCAAATCGGTATGATGCCTTAATCGGCAGTAGTTATGGATGTATGAAAATAATTTTGCATTACGCAGAAAAATATTGAATGAATTTGTTAATCATTGACTTCAATTTGATATCGCTCAATTTAGTTGTGCAAATATTTTGCGCGACATTCCTGGAGGTAAACGTTAATTCTTATGAAACTTCGACATAGAAGTAAACAAATGTTCTAAAAATACATTTTTTAATTATTCGTACCTACATAAACACAGATTAATTACATGAAAAAGGTTTTTTTTCGTCTTGTTTCAAATAGCGGTGTCGTCGCTCCTTTCATTGCCGGCAGACACATTAAAAAATATAAAACAAATCTTTCGAACTTTCAACGAAAAACTTGCTTTGTCTGCTTTGCCAGATTCAAACTTGCACATCTTCATTTATTCGAATAATTATATTTTTTTTAAAAGTATAATCGAAAACGTCGAAATGGCGAACAATACAAAATTCTTCCTTCGCAATACTTACACATATCGACACCTTGTAATAATCGTAATACATCGTTTGAAATTATGTACTTTCCATATCACTAATTAAAAACAAAAACAAATGGACAACAAAGTATGCGAATACATATAAATTTACAAACAACGATAAACGTCTTTTATGTTCCTCCACGTTTGTCCAACAAACGATCGCGTCGAGTAACCAACTCGCGGCGTTCGATTCCGTGCACGAATGGCACAAAAGTTAGTCGATAGAGAGATCAATTGTTAAATGGCACAACGACGGTAATCCTTCCGGTTCGACATCGAAAATTCAGTCTGGCGGAAAATTATTGATGCGTGAGTAATGTTTCCGCGGGTTATTTGTCCCCTACCTCCAAAATCAGCATTAATAATTGTTTTTTTGCTGAAGTTTCTTCGGCATCAGTATTGTTCCACCAAGTCACGAATGTCATCGCACAATGTGGCGAAATCCGGTCTGAGATGACTGTACAAGTGCCAGCACGGGTACATGAGTTTGACATAAACGGCCTGTGGACAATTGGATGGACATGGTAGTCTCAGGCCACGTTCGAGAGCCGCCAAAAGTTCAGCGCTCCCTTCCTCTTCACTTTCGCCGTTGGTTTTGCCATCACCGCCTAGACCCGGTAACTTCGGATCCTCACCAAAGCCAAAGGTTTCGTACATCGTAACGCCGAATGACCAAACATCCGACCGGGGTGAGAATCTGCCATCTCTGAGACTCTCGGGAGCGTACCACTTGATGGGAAGGTCTCGATTCGTTTGGAGCATGTAATAGTCATTTTTGTCGGTAACTTGAGCGAGACCGAAATCACTTATTTTGACTCGACTTTCGTCCGCGACAAGAATATTTCTCGCGGCCAAATCACGATGAACTATACTCTTGCGCCCGAGATAAACCATGCCCGTTGCTATGTCCAAGGCGAAATCCAATAGCCTCCGGTGGGTCAGACTTTCACGATGTATGGTCAGATAACTCTGGAGGGACCCGTGCTTGACGTATTCCATTACCAGGCACACCTCGGGCTCCGATATCACTCCAAGAATTTCAACGACATTTGGATGCTTCAGTGTCTACATAAATCGAGAAAAAGGTACTATTTAATGTAGTATATGCATGAACTTCCTCATTAGAAAGAAAATTGATTTTTTTTTATACTGTAATATAGGAATTCCGAATTACGTCGGCCAAAATTCAGTATACTTTACCGAGGAAATACGACAGTAATTAATTCATTAAATCAGTGCATTTAACGCACATTTGGGAAATACGTGCAGATCGATCTTTGAAATAGCAATATTAATAGTTTAAGATTAGGTAAAAAGTATGCAAAAAGCAGAAAATTTCAACAAAACTGTTGCGATGACATCTGTTTCATAAAAAACGCCACCGATCGATATCTATTTCGAGTAGATATCGATCGAAGCCATTCATTTTTGCCTTTGATGGTTGACACAAGTGTACACTCACGTTGAACAAACGACGTTCGTAATGTTTTTTCGGAACAGCTTTATGAAATGGCGATTGGTAAGACCACTTGAGTCAAGCTGATTGCTATTTTAGTAGTTCATTTTGATAATAATTGAACACGTTTATTACCAACGCTTCTCGAATAATTATTTTCTTGTGCTGAATATTATCATGCTCAAATGTATTGAATTTTTATGGACTTGAAGTTCGTATCGTTGCGACGCAATGAAATTTCTTTTCTCATTTTTTAATGTCCTCAGATCCATTCTTTGCCGAAATATCTTTTTTTTAATTTGAATTCTAGGTTATCACAAAGATTTGTATAATTATTGAAGTATTTTACTTACGATTTCAGTGAAAAGAAATAGAGAAATTAAAAAATAATTATTTTCGTTGATTCGCAACGTTGCAAACTTCAAAATCTCATGGATTTTTCTTTTTACAAACTCGAAAATTGTAGTTATACCGTTGACTGGTCAATCAGCTAGTACTACTTCAGGAATTTATTTTCTTTCTTTCGAATATTGTAGCCAATCCACGAATTTCGTCTAAGTGAAGAAAATGAACGTTCCTACTCTCAGATCTCACCTTCATTATGGAAATTTCCCTTTCAAAATCTTTAAGGTCAGCTTCCAACGCGCGCGTTCGCAACTTCTTTACCGCCACTTGTTGCGGCTCGACGTCCTTAGCGTTGTCACGCTCGAGAGTGCCGCGATAAACCTCTCCGTAAAAACCTTGACCGATTCGACCTTGGAGTATAACGTTGCAATCAGCATCGAGCTCGAAAATGCCTTGCATCTGACCGAGAGGTCCATCTCCAACGTTTCCCGTGCTACTGTGAATGTCATTGACGTGAATAGCGCTACCATGGCTCATTAATGCACTGAACGCGTCACCGTTGTCTCCTGTCTCGTCCAACCAGCCGAGATAAGCCGAGAGTTCCTCCTCGGCGTCTTGATAATGATCGTTCGAACCGAGTAGGATTTTCTCGATGGTGAAGCAATCGCCACCTGTAAAACAAATCACAACACGCCCAATGCATTCTTTTCTTCGTGAATACAAGAGAATACTGAGTTGAACGTGATTAAGGATCTACGCTACTGAGCTTAGAGCACAAGAAGTCTAAAAAGGAAGTAAACAAAAAAATGAATATTCACCCTCATCTCCATCATCCCACGGTAAGCTCGTACGATCCGTGAAAAGACTACTAGCTCGTGATTCGCAATCCGACGAGGAATTGTTTTCCGCCGTCTCTGTATTGTCGTTTTCGTGTTCGGTGTCGTTGAAAAGCCGAGGAAAAACCGTCGCATAAGCGTGGGTGCGACGTGAATTGTACACCTGATAGAGAATCTGATTGATATCTCGCATTATCGCCTGCGGTTGTTTTCGTGGTAAACTAGGCCCGCCCCAGCACTCTGTCATCAAAGTGTACACCTCGACGGGGCAACCATTGGGTATTGGCAAACGTCGTCCACTCGCGTAAAACTGTGATTAAACAAGTGTGTCATTAAGTCGAGTGATTTCGGTCAATATCACCAAATGTGAAATTTTCGTTCCAAGGATGAAAAGCGTTTTCGAAGCAAGTTTTTGGCACCTTTTTGACCGAATCGACGTCACGCTGTGTGGAAAGACTCGCACCTCTGGAAAATATTTGCCAAAATGTTGTGGCTAATGCCCATACATCGGCGCGGGTACTCCGTCTCGCAATATCCGGATTTAAGTAGCATTCCGGTGGTAGCCAATGTACACTGCACGTGCAAAAAGTTTCAATGTAATATTTGACGAGGCAAAATTGGAAGTTCATCTGTAAATTTCTGTAAATTCCTTACTCGGAGTTAGTGTAAGAAAAGAGTCCAGGATCCGCGAGTTTCACGATAAAACTATTTTCCGTGTGCGCGTGAACCAGAAGTTTGCTACATCTTATGTAACCGTGAACAACACCACATTCTTCCTAAAGAGGGAGAGAAGAAAATTCCCTTAATCCCACAAATATATATATATATATATATGAATAACTGCACGTGTAGTTTATCTTTATTAACAGGCAGTTTTCAACGTGTGTTAATACATAAATTGAATAAATAAATTTGATTAAATAAATTGAATTCCATAAATAATTAAATAAAATGTAATAAATAAATCAATTTAATAAGCGTGATAACCCACCAGATGCCACACCGCTGTGGCAAGACAAGCAGCAGCTTCGACCATGTCGACGGTCTTGACGGTCTGTTGCGAATTATTACGAAGATAAACATCGAGTGGACCCAATTTAACGAGTTCCATAAGCATTCCAGCTGGTGCTAAAGTCAAACCGTAAAGTCTGACAAGGGCGCCTGATCTCAGTTGACCCCATTTCCCTGCTAATTCGAGAAACTCTCTCGTCAATCTCCACTCCTCTTCCTCCTTCAGCAATTTTATCGCAGCTTCGAGTTTTTTCCCTTTCGCGATACGCCACATTGCTCGGTAAAGTACGGTCGTTGTGGTGCGGGTGTCAGCGCCGTCCCCGCTTTTAGGGAACGGCTGAGCTTTGTATATCTGCAACTGATCCGGCGGAACGCAGCGCGGACCTCCTTCGAGCAAAGCCGCGACAATTCCTTCATCGGCAGCGACGTCATTGCCGATTATCTCAGGAGCGCAAATCATGAGTGGCGATTTATCTGCGGACGAATGAAAAGCTATTACGGCCACACTTTTCGGTTTATCCTCTTGATCCCAATTTGCTTTTTAACAGTTTTTAATGCTGCCTTTTCACCCTTCGAGTACACACTTCCGCCGCCAACCTATAAATGGATACTGGGTCAATCTGACTCAAAACGTTTTTCGCTCAAAGCAGGGGCCTCAAAACGACCCAGTATGCACTCGAAGGGTTAATTATCGTAGCATGGCAAGAGGAAAAGAGAAACAAACCATATTCCGAGGGTGGCAAACACTCGGCGAGATAAAGCTGCCCTTCGGGATCCTGATGCATCGTTATCAATTGCGACAACGATCTGTATCTCTGAACGGAATCGGCAAGTACGAACTCGTCGGGGCCAAGTTGCTCGATTCTGTGGGTTCGATGTTTACCATCCTTGCCACACGAGTCCAAATAAAAAACGTTGTACTTTGTTTCGCTCTCGCGTAGAATGTAAGTACCCGGTTTGTTCGAGCGTTTCTCTTCCATTTTGGCGTAGGAGAACTCGCCACTGCAGTAAAAAAAACGAAATTACTGTACCAATCATTAAAGTGTGACAATTAGTATGTTGATAATCGAATCAGTATTTTTTTACATATAAATTTTGTCGAATTTTACTTTTAATTGAACATTGAACGATTCGTGGAATGATAACCTGGATAGAGTATGTGACGTAACGAAGAGTTTTCTGAAACGAAACGATTCTTACCCCACTGGCCCGTGGCATTTTAGTTTGTGTAGCTTCTCAAGACTGGGGGTAATAACGTCTCGACAGAGATTGAATATCCATTTGACCGCCAGCCTGTAATATCCATCCAACGATGAAACGAACGACATGAGCAGTGCATTAGTTCCAAATTTCAGGTACGAAGGAATTCCATTTTTTCTTGATACCTCGACCGTACTGTCCTGCCTTATGGATATGAAGCAGAGATCTTCGATAGCGCAAAGTGTATTCCACTCGCTGCTATCTGCCTCGCAGTATTTAACATCGGAAATGCTAACTCTTAGCAACACTCGCGACGGTGGATTCGGTATCCCCTTGTCCATCAGTGCTTTGTACTCTTCGCACGGGTAATTCGGTGCCATTAGATCAAATTGATTCAGATACTGTTCCTTCACGTAAGAAGCATCGTGACCTGATATTCTCGCTAGGGCGTTGTGTATCGGTTTCTTTATGAAGAACGAGTGACGCTTTATACATTCTTTCGGTATGTATTTCTTGTAATCCGACTCCACTATATCTCTCGGCACACCTTTCTCAAGCATAACTCTGAAAATTATCCCCAATAAATTTAATGGATGAAGCAATTATGTTCGCTTTTTTTTTGTCACAACTTCACTTATTATTTATTTATGTACCATTTATGCAGGCGGTGACAACGAAAAAGTTTGTTCGGGAACATATTAAATTTTCAATTCTTACCGCATGTATAAATGATACATAAATAAATGATGAGCTTCATTTCTAAATCACGCTAAGTCATTGCACATCATGTTTTATAAGAAAGTATTGCAACACTACAACGCTTGACTGAAAATTTTTTCTAGCAAAGTAGCTCGAGAAAATTCGGGAGCAGAAATTTTTGGTTCAGAAATTTAGAAACTATCATATACTAAAGAATCTATAGAAAGCTCGTCGGTTATGATCAATCAAAATAAGTAGAAATAATTTTAAAAAATACTTGGAGCGATCGCCTATTACGAATTTCTGCAAAGACATTATCAAAAATTGCTCCTACTACTGTATACAGCAGTAGTTTAATTTATTATTCAAATGTATTCTATTCGTTAGAAAGTTTCTATTTCGGCGATATATTTCAAAGAAGTCTACTTTATACAATTACAGAAACCTTGAAAGTATTAAACTAATACTTTGTAAACGTAGATATTTTCTCTATCTTTAGGACAACGCCCAGCCCCCAGTAGCTAAAATGCCAGAACCTGCTATTTCAGAATTAGGATGAGAAGTACTAGGATCTCCACCATAATCATTATTATTACTCAAGTGATTTGAAAAAATACTTTTGTAAAAAAGAATTTGATAATTAATGGAATCTTCAAAGTACCTTCAAAGAGTTGTGCAATAAAAATTCTAAGGATGTCTGGATCACTGGGATTCAAGTTTTGCCAGAGTCATGAATTGTAGATGAAGCAAAAGATTATATAAAAAATTATTCTGATTTTTATGTTATTTATTCAGAAATTGTTATGTTATTTACAAAACGTATCTTTTTTACTGCAAGACTTTACTAACCTGTTGTTAATTCTTGTTTATAACAGTGGTATGATTTTTTAAAATAATATTACAGTATTTAAAAAGATATTATATTCCATGTTGAACTTTTTTCTGTACAACATTTCTAGAAATCTTTGCAATTCCCATGAAAATGACTTTTTTTTTACATTCCACTAAGAATGTTGAATTCATTTTTATTGTATAGTTAGTGCTATTAGTGGTTCTGTTAAGAAAAGCATCTCATTTTTCACCCGTTTTACCTGTACATGTCGCAAACTCCCAACCCGATAAGCTCGCGCTTGTGCCGCTCGTATACAATGTCCGGTACTTTGTTATCGAGAACATCGGAACGTGCTTGTTGAAAATAATAGTCGTAGGCCTTAGAGTCTACATTCTTGAGTCGCTGCAGACTGGAGGGTTTGAATCTCAGTCGGAATTCAAATTTGAGCTTTTCCTTTCCCTCTAACTTATAACCAGGAGGAAACCACAATCTTGTGGAACGATTTTGCAGAGCAAAAAGATGACGGGCGACAGGACCAATCCCCAATTGTTTGCACACCTGTGACAAATTGGTAGCAAATTACAATAGCTGAAGAAACAAAATGTTGAGTAAGAACTTACGACATTCAGATTTCTTTTCAAGGTCATTTATGCCGCAAGAGAATTAGACTGCTAATCTATTCCAAATTCAAATGTCATTTAATCCTACACTTTCATGTATTTACCATGGACTTTTAAAAAAACCAATAATCAATTTTTAGAAATAATAATCAAGTGACGAAGTGTTGGAACATGGAACCCTAACCTTGATGCAAAGATCTTCGGTCGTCCATCCCGATGAGAACGAAACATTCAATACTTTTATTTCCGTCAGTACGTTGATAGCCGCAACTCGGTCCTCATCCATACTGATCGATTGTCGTCTTCAAAATCCAAGATCATCGATGATTCAGAGTTCAAATTCATGAGTGATTCCTGTCACTTCAAAAACGGTGCGCGTTGATTCAACATTCAGCATTTTTAAGGTTATATTTACATATTGAAATCGGTATTCACAAAGTGATCGAAATAAAAATCTGCTTCGAATTGTTATTGATATTGGCATCTGCGCGACGTTGATACCGAACTCTTTGTACGCAGCGATGTAAACGTTCTATATCCGCGTATGCACATTCCTTGCAATAGTATAAAAGCTGAAATCTCTGGGTCTGGTTGAATATTATTGAAAACAGACAACACAACTGTCCATAAGCATAGAATGCCCCATATATACACGTTCTAGTTCAAAAACTGAAACACCAAGAGCATCGACGACCAATTTTGGTACTACCCGAACATGGAGTCTGGATCCGAAATTTCGAAAAGTAACAGGGAGAAAATGCACGTACGTCTGAAAATGCGAAACATATGGGTGGCGCGGCAATCAAACAAATCCATCTATATCGTAATATATCGGTCGATACGGTGATAGCGATCACACGAGACTCAAAGTTCATATTTTTGATTATGCGATAAGCGAAGATATGAATTTTTCGGAAGCAGCGTGCCATTCGTGAATATTCAATCTTTTTGGATTTCTAAACTTTGTTGGGAAAAAGATAAAGTACAAAAACATTTAGAAGTATACATCTCGGATATATCGTATTGTCAATGATTCTTTTCCTATGAAAAATGCATACTTTTCAGATGGCGGTTCCAAAATAATTTCCTAGGCGCTTGGAAGTTGTCGCGCATTTATTGGCTATCGTTTTGGATTGTTTTTAATCCGGAGGTAACCTCCAATTGAGAGTGCATGTTTGATAACAATATCAAATCCACAGTTTTCTATTACTTGAAGTTTAAACGGTGTAGCATGGTCGTGTGATTATACGGTCCGAGTTACCTTCTTACGGAGATTTTATTTGCAGGGATTTCAAAGATTACGTAAAACATCGTTTGGTGATACGAACGCGACAACAATCATTTTGGTGAAACATTTTGCGAATTTATTTGATCATCGAGCAGACGTCCAAGTCTATTCGCCCTATCTTGAACGACTTCCAAAAAAGTTGGTTTGAAAATAAAAGCGCAAGTGCGTAAATAGGGATATCATCTCGTTTGTGCCTCATGTCATTACAAATGCAGTGAGATTATCTTCAAAACGGTTCACGTTCCGGACGAATCCCGGGATTTGCCACGTGGCGCCCTTGATGTTGAATTTAGTGATTCGATTAAGCGCAAGTCGCCGACTCCAATCGTGAAGCAATTCTGAATATAGTAATTCGTGTATATATATGTATCTGCATAAAATAACCCCAATATGGTAACACCCAAATATTATCTAATCAATGAAATCGTTATTAAAAAATATAATCGAAGGTAATTAAAAAATGTGAAACATGTAATTTTTTTTGCTCCAGATGAATGTATTGACGTGTAGGTCAGGGTCGATTGGGACCAAAAGTTTTACAGGAGTAATCTTACGCTCACTATCCAGTCAGCATCAAGCGACAATATCGAAAGACCCAAAAGATGATGTCCTGGTCGAGGAGGTAATTGCATAACCATGTTATAATCTTTTAGTAAACGCATTGTTAAAAGATCCCTTTCCTATTGCCATTTTTTCAGATAAACGAAAAAGGGGTTCTAACGTTAAACCGTCCAAAAGCGTTAAACGCCTTGAACCTCTCGATGGTCAATAAAATCCAACCAACATTGAAACGCTGGGCAGATTCCAAAAGTGCGGTGATTCTAAAAGGCTCTGGAGGCAAAGCGTTCTGCGCTGGTGGTGACGTCAAGACTATCGTCCTACCTCTCAATGAGCCTGGAGGCGAGCGTCATGGTCAAGAATTTTTCAAAAAAGAATATAGGTGTCTGAAAATACATGTGGTATCACAATTGAATCACTACTTCCTGTGGCATCAATCATTGTGAATGTACTAACTATTTTGTCTTATCCGTAGATTGAATCACTATATAGGAACGTACAAGAAACCAGTGGTGTCGCTCATTCATGGTATAGTAATGGGCGGCGGTGTTGGATTGTCTGTACATGGTAAATATCGAGTAGCTACAGAAAATACGATGTTTGCAATGCCGGAGACTGCGATAGGGTTGTGTCCGGATGTTGGTGGTACATATTTCCTACCACGGCTACAGGGAAAGCTGGGCCTCTACTTGGGACTCACAGGTCAAAGACTACGAGGTAACACTCCTTATTCAACATCTTCGATTGTATCATAGAAGTTTTAAATGAAGAATGGGCGTAAATATTTCGATTTTGTTATTTATAAATAGCTTGATAAATAACTGTGAATAATTTCTTATAAGCAGACATGATTAGGAAACTAGCGACACCAACATCATAAATAAAAAATATACTTGTACGCAAAACTATTTATTATAATCTTTGTCAAAACGAATTGAAAGTCGATTAATAAGTTGTGTATTACCCGGCTAGAACTGCCGGTTTTTCTGTCGTGAAGTTGGCACATCGAAGGATTGTTTCTTACAAGTTTTGTTGTAAAAAATCTAGAAAGCTATTTAGGTATCTTTTAGGTAATCGATGTTTCAGGCATCGACACATTACATGCCGGAATAGCGACGCACTACGTTCCTGCTGCCCAACTTGACGAACTGACGAAAACGCTTCTATCTTCAAAATCTCAAGACATCGAAGAAATTCTCAATAAATTTCAAGCACAGGCTCCAAAGACTGAATTTTCCCTGGCGCCGCATCTCCCACGAATCAATGAGATTTTCAACGCGGAGACTGTCGAAGAAATAATCAGCAGGTAATCCATCGTATAAAGTGATTGCATTAGGGCACAATTTTAAATCGCCATTTCTATCGTAGATTAAAGAAGGACGGAACGGAATGGTCAACGCAAACTCTGCAATCGTTCTCGAAGATGTCGCCGATATCTTTGAAAATCGCTAAAGCGGCGATTGAAAAAGGTCGTGACTTGAGCCTCGGAGAATGTTTGAAAATGGAATACAGATTGACGTGTGCGGTGCTCAACCGCAACAGTGATTTTTATGAAGGTGTCAGAGCTCTCTTAATCGACAAAGACCAGAAACCATCTTGGAAGCCGAAATCTCTCGAAGAAGTCACTGACGAGATGGTTGCTAAATTTTTCACACAAATTCCGGTTTGCGGGGATCTGACGTTTTGACGTCTTCATTATCCACCAAGTGTGAAAAAAAAGAAATAACGCCACGTATAGCTCTTAGCAATAACATAGTTTACTATGATCAAATAAACAATTTCAATAATTCTTAAGGGGGTTCGGCGATTGGAGCGACTCCAAGATAAAAGCCTGCATTTTTAAAATACCGTTGTAGGGACCTTCGTTTCTCCAAGTGCGGAGTTTCCATCAGATTTACTGCACAGTTTGCGAGATATTCATTACTAACGTTGATAAATTTATCACAGGTAGACAAAAAATAAGCCTATTCTTTCATATATCGCTTTTTTACCCTTCTTGCGGCCAATACGCATGTAAAAAAAATAAAACTATTGCATCCTGTAAATATTTGCAATCGTTGAGGTAGTTTGAATTCCTAAGATTATCGCAAGCTTGTAATTTAAAAAGCCGTAGTTTCTTAAATTAATTTTTAAGGGCTTCCTTTCCATAGTTATTTTAATATTAGCTTTCCATTTCCTACTGTTTTTACGACAGAATTTTCCTCCGTCTCGACTCTAATCTTCAAGTGAAATCTCGTGACTTTTTCGAAAATGTTCCACAGCTTTACATTCTTTGTGTATCGGCTCAGAAAATAATAAGCTGAGCGCGTGGGTACGATGACAGCATAGAAACGTTGCAAAACGTTAACATCAAGTTTTACTCAAGTTGAGTATTAGACTTACATTTTTTCCTATATGATAAAAATAATAGGAATCTCAAAATTTAATACGTAAAAAATGTCTAAAACATAGCGGTATTGCAGCGCAAAATAAATTCTAATTTTACGGGCATGGTAATCACCGAACCTCCTTAACCGATGTGCAACGATTTCCTTTATGACATACTTAGCCAAAGTTTGAACGGTTGATAGTAACTATGTTAATGGATGAGCGGGAAGGTTCACAACCGCATTTTAGTATTAATAAAGAAACAGCTGTAACGAATATTTGAGTGTTCTCAATGAATCATTTTTATTCCGTGATTTTTATCAAAATTCTCAAATCCCCCTCTGAACATCGTAGGGTCTCGATCCACTGTACATGATATTATTAACAGGGACGCCGAGAACTCACGTTGACGCGTTCAAGAACACTGGAGCGATGATGATACGAGCTCTAACGGATTTTAATTTCCGAACGGATTATTCGTAACGAAGATCGGATAAAAGACACCTTCTTTCCGAGATTGCCAATGAGCAACCCAACCCACCTCGATAATCAACGTCCGCAGGACGAAGTGTGAACCAAATCAAGAGATAAAGAGGGAAATCGTCGATCGTAGAAATTGATTTCAAGTATGTTTGTGTATATTTTGCTCTTGTCTCGTTCAGTTAGAATTAATTACGTTGGCTCAGTCGATGTATTGAGCGAGCCAGCGGAAGCCTTCTCCGTAGCCTTGTCTCTTCAACACCGAGCACATGAACAATTCCAGTGGGCGTCCGGGAATGTCCGACCGCGGGATCTTTCCCTAGAAATGAATTCAGCGATAATGAAGTGGCCCGTTATATCCTCAATTTTCTTTCAGACCCCAATCAAAGGCTACCTTTCCTGTTGTTTGTCCGTAGAGGTTAAAGCAATTTCTAAGCTCGTCCTCGGACGCTGCACCAGGTTTGTCGATTTTATTGCCTAAGACGAGGACGGGACAGGAACTGAGCTGCTCATCCGAGAACAGAGCGTCCAGCTCGGTTCTTGATTCCGCTAACCGGCTTCTATCGCTTGCATCCACCAGGAATACTATAGCATCGACAGCTGGGAAGTAGTCCTTCCACACTCTTCGAGCTATCAGAAGATAAAACGATTTTCCTTCGATCTACTTCTTTCACAAACCATTCTCCTCGCATTTACGTGTGATCGAATCAGTATAGTTATCATTCATAAAATCCTGGCGCTTGGCCCAACAAAAAAATGACAAAAGTCTAGACAAGAAGTCTAGACATTTCCAATCCAATAATCTAATTATTGATAGATTTAGCATTCGAAAAATCTATCAATAACGTTTAGTAGATCACAACATTTGCTGAATTTTACGCACCCTGTGTATGTCCACCAAGATCAAACGTTGTGAATCTGATATTGCCAATGGATAGCTCTTCCGAAGCTGGAAAAAAACGTTTCGGAATTATTCTTTTGTTTTTTTGAATAATCAACAACGGTGCTGATGGGTCAAAGTCTACTGGAACCGTTTCATGAATATTCCTGAGAATGATTCATCTTTATTTGACTCATTGATAAATCGAACTATCACATCGTGCTACCAACAAACGAATGTGTAAAGATTTCATTATAGTATTAATTTTCAGCACATTTTAGACAAGAAACTTACTAATACTGACACACGTATGCTTGCGCAAATTCAATACAGTATGTAATTAATATAATAGCATAACGTAGATACACCTATATAAGGGCAGCCTTATTTTTCAAGGTTAACATTGGTTAATTAATATCTTCTAATTTCAATATTAGGACTTCTAAGATATTGTAAATTGTGCAGAATGGAACAGAGAAATATTTACACAAAGATGACTTTTAAAAAAATATCCCTATATTAGCTCAATATATAAAGTCTTCTCACAATTTTTATGCTACAAATATACATTCAATTGTTTTTTTAAATTTGCTTGCCACATCATGGCATGTTTATCACAATTGATTCTATGTAAAATCGTTAAAAACAGAGGAATGCGTTATGACAATAAAAAGAGAAAAAACCTGTTCAATTTGCATCAAGCATACGCACTATTTTATCAGAGTTTTAGTTTTAGAAGTCAGTGTGTCCAGTAACAGAAATTAAAAATGAAACTGTAATATATATTTGTAAATATTGTAGTGCATCTAAAATATATATCAAAATATTTTACACGGAGATTAAGTTCCAATTGCAGTGCTGTGAAGTAAAGAAGTCAGTAAAAAAGTGTCCATTAACAAAGACAATAATAAATAGCTGGATGATTGATTACTTGGATGCAACGTAGGTACATGTTGCGCCAATCTATCGTCCTTCAACATGTGGAGAAGTGTGGTTTTACCAGCATTGTCCAGGCCCAAAAATAACAGCTTCCCACCTTTCTTCCACAAGCCTGCGAACAAAGGAGATACATTGTTCATGCACCAAATACCTCGATAACTCACTCGTTGTCATCGTTGGTGTAGGATCAAGGATCAGCAACTTTGTATGTCAGTAGGTGTTTCTAACATTTTTATACGTATTAGCAAAGTAATGACTATAACCAATGAAGTAAAATCTGGAAATGGCTATTCGGCACGCTTAAGAGTGATTCTAAAAAAATTGTCGTTTTGGAATTGAGAATCGATTCAAAAGAGACAAACAGCAGCTGATCTTAACACGTAGTGTTGTCACGTAAAAGAAAACTCTCGGAATGTAAATACGTTTAATTATTCATTAACGATCAAACTTTGACCATGCTGTTTCTTTTAAGAGCTCTCAAGTTTCGCGTGATCGTCTCTCGGTATTTCTCTGTCTCCAAGAATTACCGTGAGTTTTTGACAAGTGAGCATGTTAAAAATTACGTACCCAGGTAATTGAGGACACCGGAGAACCAATCCAAAATGAACATGTTTCTCGGCTGGAAGATTTATATCGTTCGATCGAAAACGAATCGCTGTCTCGATTCCTTGGATGACTCTGTAAGAATTGTGCCGTGTCACAAGATAGCTAACACGCGTGCAATGACAACGAACTTTTTTCGAAGAATCTTTTCTTTTTTTGCTTTTGCACGCGCAAGAAGGAAGAACTTGAAGCGCGACACTTTAGCCTGAGGTGCGAAGTGGGGCGCGATTGTAAATCGAATCAATGTGCCAGCGGATATTTGGACGTATGGGGCAAGCGGAGAAAAAGAAGAAAAATTGATCGAACGCGATACGAGCACGAGGGTGGGTATCGGACAAAGGTATGCCAACGTGATTCCGCGCAAATTCGCGAGACGGGGTCCTTTCACGAATAATAAGAAACAAAAAACTGAAAAACGTAGTTGGCTCTTTCCCCGTTTATCGACGGTCCGAAAATAACAGCCTCGGACCCACTGACGCACCAACACACCAACGTACAGCCTCGGTCAAGCGCAGAGCCAAGATAACACGCGTCTGATATCGTTACTTCACATTCGTGGACAAAGAACGTTTGACGTTAAAACCTACCCGATATAGGTACTCCGGAGAAAAAAAAACAGATGTGCTAAAGCAGTAAGGATAGACGGAAGAAGAAAAAATACTTGCACCCCCTCCCCAGGCGAAAATGTCACCTCCCTGTGCAGCCGAGTGTTGGCAGCTGGCACTGGTGACGTCTACTTCCGTTCGACTTGTTCAGTCCACGAGATTCGCAAGCGCGGGAATTTTGAAAAGTTTTATTCATGTTTTTACGACTAAGGCATTGAACTTGAACATATCGAGCCTTCTTTTACCCATACAGTTTCTTATCGAGCTATTTTATTACGATTGATTTCGCTGGCTGCAAATTTACAGAAGACTTACTGCAGCCATCGAAAAGATGTAACAGTTTAGGAATTTATGATATTTCAGGCATTTCATATAATGTGTTTGAGTTGCAAAGTAGAAAGTAATTTAAAAAAGTCTTACACGTTTTTGCATATTTTTTTTTGGTAACCATCGTTGTTAGTAGTTTTTTTGCGGTCAAATTCGAACTACGCGCAACATATCATATGCTGACGGACAACTGGCGTGAAGGCCTTCGTAGCGGAATAGATGGAAGTTGCGACACGAACGTTGTTTCGTTCCAGTTAAATATTAGTGCAAAAAGAGTAACCGCATTTCGAAGGACGAACCCGCGATGAAAATGGTCGAAGTAAGTCAGGAGACTGTTCAGGAGAGCGCTATCAAATTGGTAAACGACATAAATTATGGGTAAGAAAACTTAACCTCCAAATCATAGTGCTGTTGTTGAGTTAATCGATTGCAAAGTTCAGAATTTAATGTTCCGTGATTGTCTAATCCACAGTAAAATAAGTGACACTTATGACATCGTTGTGGCGACTGTAGCCATGCTAAAGGAAATTATTACCAACTGTGAATGGGGCACAGCCAAGTGAGTGTACAACTTAACGCATAACTCATCAATGAATACAAAAATATTTGATATGACAATGAGGTCGATCAAACTGTATTTACAGAAAGCTCATGGAATTGATAACCCTCAATGGCAAGTACGTAATTGACGCGATACCTTTGGAGGCCTGTATCGGCAATATGGTACGCAGAATATTACAGATCATCCGAGAGGAATATACTTCGGAATTGAAAAATAAGCCTGAGGAGGCAGATCCTCAAGAGTCACTCCACAAGATTTTGACTTCTGAGGGTGATCGAGATATCGACTTTAATATATCTGTGCCAAATTTGAAATCAGCTCTGATCGAACACGTCAATGAATTTGAAGTAGAGTTAGAAACCTGGTGAGTTATCAGCCGATGGAGACAACCTTGTCTTTAAATAATTTCCTTGTATGTGTCATTTACATTTCTAACCAACCAACCCCAATATGTTTTTGCTGTGGGTTTAGAAAATGGAAGGGAACCCGTTGTTGACAACTTTCACAGGCTATATCTCAAAAAAGTCAAAAGTATATTTAACAAATAGCTTTATTTTCACTTTACACGTATGATGCTGGTAAAATTTATTTATTTTGAAAAGTGTATAAACCAAGTTTTGTGTTAATTAGTCCACGGAATGAGATTGTTCATAAACGTCAACCTACCATTCACTTTTAGTTGACTTTGGAAGACCTTATCTTAGTGGAAAGTTGCATCATGAAAGGAAACTATTATCCAAATATAGCGTTTCTATCTTCAGTGGTTTAAGCTGTGCGTGTTGCGCCAGTCTAGACTTATCCTTTTTTATATGTTGATGAAATGCAGAACTCTACTTTCTCGTCTTCAGCTCTGGAAATATAACGGAGCAAGCATCGGAACACATTCACTCGAACGAGATAATAATGACTCTTGGAAGATCTAAGCTGGTAGAGGAGTTCTTCAAGGCAGCGGCGGAAACGCGAGCTTTCGAAGTAATAGTGGCAGAAGGGGGACCATTTCTGAGTGTAAATATTGATAGTTGTATAGCCTCAGTAACAATAATCGAGTTTCCGATAATTAAGCAATATTTCTTGTAGGGGCAAGAAATGGTGGTGAATCTGGCGAAAGCGAAAATCAAAACGACGCTTATTTCAGACGCGGCGATATTTGCAATGATGTCCCGCGTGAACAAAGTTATCATTGGAACCCATACAGTAATGGCAAACGGTGGGCTAAAAGCGCTCACTGGATCGCACACTGTCGCCCAGACTGCGAAACATTATTCCGTACCTGTTATGGTATTGTTGCCACTTTACAAATTATCACCTCTCTACCTTTGCTCGTACGAGCAAGACGGATTCAACAGACACGCCGCGCCGACGCAGGGCGTAATCGGCGGAGCGAACGCACCGCTCATGGAAAAGATCCACGCCTACAATCCACTTTTCGATTACGTTCCTCCGGAACTCGTCACACTATTCATATCCAATACGTATGTAAAACTCGCTGCCTTTATTAACAAAATCAAGCATTTTTTAAATTTTGTTTTCCGCTCGAGAAGTAAATCGAGGATAAAATTTGCGCGTGTGATTTTAAATTGCAGTGGTGGAAATGCGCCGTCATACATCTACCGACTGCTGAGTGAGCTTTATCATCCTGATGATTACGAGTTGTGTTACAGCAAGTGGTCGGAGCAACCGCTTCACGGAACCCATCTCTTGTCTGCATAATTCTAGAAAGGAACCGACTCGACGCTTTTTAGGACGCGCGATTAATCGCTTAGGCACTGGACACCTGTTACTGACATTAAATTATTTTTACAGAGGAACATTTGGGATTGGTGTATTTTTTTACGGCAACATAACGAACATTTTTTTTATCACTTTATAGTGTTGCGTTTCTAGAGATTTTATTTTTACGCCCGAACATTTTAAAATGCATAGCACCGCTATTCATTTTTAGTGAAACGGGAGTTCTCCTTCGCGTGCACCATTGATTTTTTCGTTTTGAAGTAAAATGAAACTACTCCACCAATGGCTGCAGAACATTGATTAAAATCTTTTTTCTTTTATTTTATCAATGTTTTTACTACGGATTTTTGCATTTCTATGACCTTGGGTCCTTTTATTGTTCCCTCCGAATGACACGAGTTCAGCAACGAATGTGGGATTACGAAAGATTCATACACTTCCTCAGCCAATGTTTTATTGGTCAATTTTCACAATTTCATCAATTTTTGATGCGCACAAACACATCGATAAAAAAAATTCAAAACTACTAATTGTCAAGATCAGACGAAGATGTTATTCTTTTCCGAGTTGTTAAGTATATCTTGAATCTGCACAGTTCTACTGACGGAATCAATCAGCTAATCATCAAGCTTGCTTCGTATACATATATACATTAAACAGCTTACTTTCAATTCGTTATGTTTAACAGTTGAAGCGAGAAAATATACCTACAATCAAGAATATTATGTTTCACGATCACCTAGATTTTTACATGTATTTACAGGACGGAAATCTTCATGTGAAAGTTGAAAATAGCTATGGCTATACGTTCGGGTTCCAATTGCTGCCATCTTCTGGCTGTAGTGAATTCGTCACCAGCAGTATTATGTCGACTATCCACCACACGCCTATTCCTCCCAGTGTTAGTAATTTTCCTACCGCCGTTCCTGTTTGACCGAGACAAAAACGGTCCATACCAAGGAAGCCCAATAAAATGCTGTACAGCAATGTTGTAGCAAAGTAATGTCCACTGTATCTGATGCACGGCACACCTTCTTTGACGAATGTTCTTGGTCCATAACATTCTATGTCTGGTAAAACTGTACACGAGACTTTTGTTTTTTCCACTTCCTCGTAACGTGA
Source organism: Ophioninae sp. A BG-2022a (assembly GCA_030523105.1). NCBI lineage: Eukaryota > Metazoa > Arthropoda > Insecta > Hymenoptera > Ichneumonidae > Ophioninae sp. A BG-2022a. Next base: position 1,846 of record JAPYZI010001788.1, on the reverse strand, counting down.
GCCACCAAACTGAAAGGATAAGATTATAAATCCATTTGAAATTCTTAGTTTTTAGTACTAAATATCCCAGCCCTCTGAGTGAATTTTCCGTATGATAAACCATAAACTTGGATTAGCATTTGTGATAATAATTTTATAGTAAAAGTAGGAATTTGGAGAAATCTCTGAATGACAGGAAATACTTATTTTGCGTAAACTTTTATTACCTTGACACATCCGAAACCAGTCTCATCTTTGGCAGTTTTGTTTCCCTTGTAATCAATAGGTTCCTCGCATTCTACGAATTCCTTAGGCCTAATAAGAATATGATTACAGATATTTTGTTAAAGCCCTTGAATATTTGGAAACAGCCAGTAGCGATTAGGGCTGACATGAAAGCAATGAGAAGAAGAAACAAGATCCCTCAAAACTAGTTGGTTGTTCTTTATTTTCACACCTTGCTACTTCGCTTTGACAGATGCTGGTCAAGCGAAATGGATGAGAGATATCTAGTTTTGCAAAGGCATGTACAAGGAAATATTTTCCACATTGATGGATACGAAAATTAGGGCATCCATAATTTTGTTTGTTACGAAGAATGACATTTTCAAGATTTTATGAATAACTGACAATATTGGGATTCGTCCTTTATAATCGCACGAGTGGAATAGTGAAGTCATTAAAATACGGAACGTTCGGGACTTACAAAAATTTACACATAACCAATGGGCCCTCCGGTCTGTATTCTTGCCGAGAGTCTTCAGTTTTGTTTATCGTGCTGAGGATCACGCACTCCGCGGTCATCCAGTAGATACAGACTAGTATTGAGAGTCTCACGAGCATTTTGCTCGTGTTACATTTTATGAAAGATCGTTGTTGTCAATGGCAAAACCGTATAAAGAATCACAGCAGGTATCCTTGAAGACACTGAAAAAGAGGATGCTATAGAATAGAACACTCAGGACACTCAGGACATTCAGGAGAAAAATCGAGAATAACAGCAAAGGCTTCCCAATACGCCGCGTATTCGCAGAGTCATTTGGGTACCAGTGCAGCCAGATCGCGCGTAAAATCGACCCCCATTCTAGGGTCTTATGCGCCCATAACGCAATGATAGGCGCGTCTGTCCGTGAGCGAGCTACGCTCGGAGATCTTCGGAGGGAACCGAGCGCGGTCGAAGTTTTCCGACCGCGCCTTCGGCAGCTACACCAATGCATAGACACTGAGCACGTGCATGTGCAGCCAAATCAGAACGAAGCTTCGAGGACTAAAGTAATCGGAACACCACTCGCGCGTGACGTCACGCGACGGCGCGCGACTTTTGAATTATGCGAATGCTTCTTTAGCCTATTTAGCTGATTAATGTCTAGAAAACTGTATTGCGCACTCTGTTATCTTGTTTTATAAGTTTTTATGTTCATTTAAATATAACTATAAATATAAATTACAACTTAATTGTCTTGTAAAAAATTGTTTGCACTTTACTCGCTCCCGTCCCTATGCGATGCCTGTGCCGCCTCATGCCTAAATTGTAATTCATAAAGGTAAGCGGAAATATATTTATATTCGTATTATTATTATATTAATTATCGTACTTTTATTAATCAATAAAGCATTATCTCCAAAAATGAGCCAATCATCCATCCGGCCGTGAATCTTAAGTACAAAATAGCGCACTTTTAATTCAAGTGATGAGGTGGACCCGTTGGAAACATTCATATCTACGGATCGTGAGGCTCTGGGTTCGCTTCCCCGAGTCCGGTACTTTTTTTTTTTTTGTATGTGGTGAATTATTTATTAGTGAAACACTACGTCAATGGTGAGTACTTACATTCGTATTATTATTATATTAATTATCGTACTTGCA
>JAPYZI010001787.1:0-51861 GCA_030523105.1 Ophioninae sp. A BG-2022a | reverse complement strand
TTTTTTTTTTTTTTTTCATTTTTGTTTTTTTTTATCCCCCGCGCCTCCTCTCTCACGGTCGAATCGAACGAGCGAAATAATAATGATCGAACAAAGAAAGAAAAAAAAACCTCAAAGAATCGGGCAACAAACGGAACGAGTGAAAAGAAGCGGCGAAGAAAAACCGTGAATCGTGGAACGACCACACCAACATCCGCAAAGAAGCTAAGCACGGTAGAGCGAACTTTCCTTTTCCCTAGTAATTTTTCAGTAGCCCATAACCGCTGGGCTCGCGCTTCGAGAAACTTTCCTCTCGTAAGCTTCACTCATTCGAACACCTAAATTCGAAAAATTGTACCCTTGGTCCCTCATTGAAAACTGCAACTATGGTGATCGTTATGCCGGGCTGGAGATAATATAATTGAGGGATTATCCAGCTTTTTTATTTACGCAGCATCGATTTTTTAAAATGTTACTCTCGTCACCAAAGAATATTGAAAATCGATACGTTTTATTAGAACTTCGAGATTAAGCTTAAATGTATATTGTTTAATTTAAAAATTAAACAATATACATTTAATTTTTTAAAATATATATACTCTCTCGTATACGTTAAAAGTGTTAAATACCGTAAGAATCAAAGCGTATTGTGAATTTAAAAACAAAGACAACATTCTTTTCTCAAAGTTCCAGAAACTTAATTTTAAAAATACTTTCCATGAAGCTGATTGGATTTTTTTCCAGATCAACCCACGGAGTTGCGCGGTAAGTATAAATATTTTCGCAAATAATCATATATTTTATTACGTGTAATAATTTGTCAACTACGTGTTCGACGGACGATTCTACTTTGCAAATAATTAAGATAATCATGTTTGTATTATAAAGCTATTCAATAATCAATGTCTTTTAAATATTTCACCAATCTTTTGAGTGTCAATAAACATTTCATGCTTTTTTAAAAATGATCATAAAAATGATCATGATCAAAAAATAAATTACGAAAAATCATCTTAAATCACAATAAAAAATATTCCGCTTTTAAAAATACAACTTGTTTAAACACTTACTTTCAGAAAACAATTTCTGAACAATCGATTGTGCACCGAACATCAGCCATCCCTACTGCGCAGTCCATAACTATCGCACCTCCGTAAAAATCGTGCGATAAAAATACCGTTAAACTAATTAAACGCCACATTCAATGTCCGTAGGATATTTATCTTTTTACCGATCAATTTTTTTTCCCGAGCTCGACAGAAAAGATCATCGAACCGTCAAAGGTTGGCAGTTCCGTGACATATTACGGATATGAAAAACAGACGAGATACCGGTCACGAAACGAGAAATTGAATGTCTCGGGTATCCGTTTTTTAGGAGAACAATACTTTTTTTATCAGCAATCAAGCGAAAGTAGCGTGGGCTCCCTCTGTAATGGGAAATATTTAACGAAAATCACTTCTGTCCCTCACTGCTGCGACCGTGTCGTATACGTCGCGAAGTGGACAGCGAGACAGGAGGCTATACGTAGAGGGGTGTATAGGAAAAAGGGGTCGAAGGGCTAAAAGTTTTATACGTCTATAGAGAGAGAAAGGGAGGGAGAGAGAGAGAGAGAGAGAAAATAAGAGATATGCAAATTTCAGGAGGTAACGGATTAAGCCCCGATTCCTTTGCAGACGTCGCTCGTAACGCTATAAGGGTTGGCAGGGTAGAGAACGAGGAATGAAACTGGTTGTTTCATAATCACCTGTCGACGAACTAATTGTACTCGAGAGGAGGCCGAAGGGGCAATAACGAAGAAGGGTAAAAGGAATGACTGGTGAAAGAACGATTGATTTGCAATTTAGCTCTCCCCCCTCCCTGTGTTGCTCACCCTTTGCCTACAAATCTTTTTTTCAATTTTGCACTTGTAAACATTTTCCTTGACATTTCTCCTCGTCTATTTTCAGCTGCGGAGGCATTTCCCGAGACTTCGGAGCAAATCTGTTGACCGAGAAAACTCGCGTACCTGTTCGGTGTATCCGTGATCCCTTGTCCCTTTTTCCATACCTCCCTCATTCCAGCTTTCATGTTTCGACTATATCCTTTCACCGTTCCCAAGTAGACGCCTGTCGTTTTGCCCGAAAATGGAAAATACGAGGAGGCAGGTGCGCTTGTTCAGGTATGAGGGAAATGAGTTTTCTTTGGTCGCGCACACGCGGGAGGTACGGGTAGAAAGATTTTTCGCGCGCTTTAACGAATCGAGAATGAGGGCTGAATGGTGAACCTGGTGGTCGTTTTGGTGAATGAATTGCAACGGGGATCTCGAAAAAAATATCTTCTCAACGGCTCGTTGAATACACACCAATGGTAAAATGTAACTGCCGCAAGGATACGTCCCGTGAATGAATCGAAAAGACGGAACGTTTCACGCTTTCGTTTCTTCGGTGCCCGGTGACGCCTCGTGTCACCCGGTTTTAAGGTTACGCCTCGGTGTATCTTCACTAAATTATTCATGAATATAATGTCTGCGATACGCTTCTTTTGCAATGGAAAATGTCACGACTTAAAATTCACTTTCGCTATTGAAATCTATTTTAAGAACGGCGTCCTCGACAGTTTGCCTCGCTCGATCGAAAATACATTTTTATCGCTTTTTAATCGACTTTGAAAAAAGGAGAAAGTTCGCAACTCGATTGTACATTTATATGTACAGGGTGACTTTTATAATGTGGCCATGTGTTTTTGGAAGCCTTGTGCGATTATTTTGCGCCTGATGTAGAATATGATTTTTAATGGCTTTTTTTAAACTCTCTTTGAGATAAAAAATATACCGCATTTTTATCGTCAATATCATTTGCTAGAGAAAAAAACGCAATCCGAAAGAAATTACAAATGCGTTTCGACTGCACGAGAATGAAGATAAACAGACCCAAACAAATACCAAGAGAATTAGACTTTCTTTTTTACTGTCGATCTAAAAAAGTTGCCACGAAAAATAAGAAAAAATTTAAAAAAATATACAAAGGACTTCTAAAAGACTTCCACTAAAATGTAAAAAAAAACAGTCAAATAAACTTCCATAATCGCTCGATAAAGAATTATTTTATATACTTTATTTAATAACTTATAGATTCGATTAACGCTTAATAATTAAGAGCATTCGTTGATCAAATCGAGGTTTAATTAAGTAACTGATAATATTAAATACAAATTATTTAATGAATTAATTATCAACTCGTGCTAATAAGATAGTTCATTGTTGAGTAAGTGCAGCAGTCTAAACATTTTGAATCTCTATTTAAAATAAAAATCGATTTAATTTTTTTTTTTAAGGTTACTCAATTTTCAAAGATCTTTTTGTGTAGTTCGATCGTTAGGCAGCAGATTATTTTTCTTTTCACCAGAATCTGTGTCTTTCAATCATTAGTATGTTCTGAATCTTAATTCTATCGAAAAATTCCAATTGTTATTTCCATAGCAAAATACAAATCACAACGTTGTGAATAAATTTAGTCGCGGATTATTTTCCGAAAGATATTAGCGAGCGTCCAAGTACTCGTTAGACGTAAAAATAAGAAAAAGCGCAAATGCAAGGAACTTCGGTTGCTATCGATTCTTCGTCTACTTTTTGTAAGACCCTTCTTTTTTTTCTACGCCTGCGGGATACGTCTCGGAGATCTACTTCCTCGTTTCGTTGAAAAAAAAAAAAATCGTGGACTGTTCTCGAAACGGCCAGATGTGCTGATAGACACTATTACGCAGATACGTATCTCTTCTCTATGTATATATACATATGGCTCCATTTAAAAGCTTCTCCCACCTGTCAGTTCCGTTAAACCGAGAACTCGACGTAACACGGATTGCCGGCTCGTTAGTCGTTCTTGCACCTTCGTCTTTCCGAGGAATACCGAGCAGTGATTCGACGACTGATTCTACATGGGAGAGCAAGAATAAAAGGGAAAGAGAGAGAGTGCGATGGCTCGTGAAAACCCCAGATGTCCTAACAAATTTTTGTATCGGACAATTCCATCAAAAGTTATTCCATCATCCAATTCCATAATCCTCCTCGTATCAACTTCGATAAAAATATTGGAATTCTTTAGCTTGAAAAACTGTTTTGTCAATATAAAAAAACGTTAAGTTTTCGCTCGCCTTTCTCCAGAAGAATGAACTTGAAGTATCCAACGTTGGAACGCAACGATTTTTTTCAGTTTCTCAAACTCATTGTTATTGAATATCACGTTTATGTAATTTTTTATAGATCGATTAATGAAAATTCAGTATATCGTGATTTTCGTAGCTTCAATCTGTTATCGGAAATTATGGAAATGAAAAAAGTGAATAATTTTCTTTATTCGCAACGATGGAAATGATGAAACATTAAGTTTTTGCTTCCAGTTCGTCAATTTCATTATAATAGAAATTCACGTTTCGCTGATTCGCCACAGATCGATGCGTCAAAATCCTCAATAAAAATTACGTGATTTTAATAACGTAATTCTGGCAAAAAAAAAGAATTGTCATAGAAAAATGGACCCATAAGAATCTCTAAATCATTTATTTCCCAATATTTTTATTACTCGGGAATTCAAATTTAATTTTCATGAAAAATCATTATGAGCAGATTTGTTGCAGATCACTGAATGATTATTGTAAATACCTATCATTGGCTCGACTTTCGTAGGACAAATCTCCTAAAGCAAATTGAGACGAAAAATAAAAATCGTAGCATCCGAATCCAAAGGACAATCCCACAAAGCGAATATCAGCGATTTTTGTTCTGCCAAACAGAAAAAAAAATCTCTGAAATTATCCGAGGTTTGTTTGACCCCCGACTAGACAGGATTTTCAAAAGGAATCAGGATAAAAAATGTTTAACGAATTCTCGATAAGAAAAGGAGCGACTGATGAAAAATTCAATCTATCATGGAACATTCGTTAACGCCAGGTGTGCATACAGACAGACGGAGAGATAGAGAGAAAAAGAGACGAAGAGGGAGAGAGAGCAGATGAGAAAGAGAGAAAAAGAGATACCTAGAGTGAAACAGAAGCTACCTTTTCGACCCCTAAATCCTAGCCCTAATGGCCTCCGTTCAAGCTCTCCCTTTTTTTGCCTCTTCTTTTTCGATCCCAACTAATCCGCATTGCCGATCGAGTTGATGTTGAAGCGAACGAGCGAGGCGACGGATGCATGGCTTTATGCATTGACGAAACTCGATTTGGAGTCCAGATAGGCACCAGAGACACAGAGAGAGGGAGAGAGAGAGAGAGAATGACGAAAATGGAACTTGCATTGGCTCGATTCTCGCGATAATCGATGGGGGGTGTCCGACCGGATGAAACTTGATACGCTTGAGTACTCTCATCTCCCTGGTCTGTATATATCCATGCGAATACACTGTCAATGGATATGTGATTTTAATTGTGCTCCAGATAGATAAGCAGATGGGAAAATTTCGACTCGAGATGAGCAGCTCGAGATTGCTGTGTCCCTCCAACAAACGATATTATAACGATCGAGAAGCACGTCGGATTAGAATCTCTTCGTTTAAAACCCCTGTGAAAAATGATGCCCGACGAAGAAAAAAGTTCGACAAAGCTTCCTCTCCCACCCTTGCCGTAACGCTTGGCTCAGAAAATGCAACCGAAATTAATTAAAAGTAATATGTTTTACTTGAAAAAAAAAGGTGGTTTTTTATCATGCGAAACGAAGTTACTTGATAATTCAGAGTAAACGCGAGAACTTCCGTTCATCATGTTGCGAAATTAAATTATAGTTCGGAAAATGTAGTCGCGGCAGGATGTGGCTCGGTACATTTTTAAATCCCGGTATTTCCACATTGCCAATATGTGAGTCCGGAACAGGAAGTATAAGAGAAAATAGTGTCGATATTGCGTTTTTTTTTCCAATACAAATTCTGTCCATTCGGGATATCGATGTAATCCGCTTTCGGAAGCGTTACTAGAGTTCGTACGAAATATTGAGAATTAACCGTACGAAATACGTTATTATTTGTTTTTATTTATAAATTATTATGTATTTATTCACATATTCTTTTTTTTTTATACATATTTTCACCGTCATCTAGAGGCGAGCGAAATCCTTTTTGTCTGCTAATTCCCTATATAATACCCAAATGAGGATTCTCGAAAATGTTTTTCATCTATGCAGTTCGAAAGCATTTTTGAAAAGTACAGGAATTTGAAAAAAGAAAATTTTATTGCGTTTCGATGATGCAAGCTTCAGCACAAATAAGATCTATAACCGCGCAATCAAAATTGTGGTTTTTGAAAATGCAACTTGTCGATCGTAAGCAACGATGGTTTTGTTGATTTTTTATTTTTGCTTTTCAATGATCATCGGAAAGTATTTTTCACTGAAAATTCAGGTCGAAAATATTTCGTAAGAATATACAAATGCAAGCAATTTTCACAGCACGAACCAGTGATTAAAAACGTTAAAGAATCGAAAAGAATTAATTTTCAAATGCATTTTTTTCCAAATACAGGAAATTGAAAGAAATAAAGTTATTTCAGCGCGATTCAACCGTGCAAACTTCAGCATCACAGAACGATACGAGAAACAAGAAATATCTGAACTAAAAGATTTTTCCACTTCCTTTGCCGCGTATAATCGTTACGGGTTCATAAGCAAATACTTTTCCATCGAGATTAACGAGCGTGTACTTTTCTCTTTGTTGAAGGATTTTTCTCAGGTAAGGAACCGTCTGTCAGTCGTTTTTTTTTCTTTTGTGGGATAGCCGAAGAGTGCCAAAAATCGAAAAAAAGGCCAAAAATATGTTATACCTGCGGAGGCTCGAGGAGACCTCCCATCGCCAGGTATACAAGGGGGATTACACGCGTGTTTGGGTTCACCCAGCCACGCTAGAAAAAACCCAAATGAATTTAGAAAAGGGCAGATTAGATTGCTCAGATTCTGTTTCGTGGACCACCGCAAACTTTTGGGACCAGCAAGAAGAAGAATGTTTCGTTTGAGTAAGACGCACGTCAGCTGCTGTTCGATCATCCCAAGCCCAAATTGTGGAGCTCCCTCAAATATGTATATGTTTAAAGAAAAACCAAAACAAGTCAAGCGTCGACTAACGACAAGCCTAAAAAAATCTGTTGGCAAAATAAAGACGTCCAATCGGAACTTTTTCGCCTTCGTACACAGGATGACGTTTTTGTGGAGCCTTGTACAATGATTTTCATGATATTAAAACTGAAAAAATGGTTTCTAATGGTCTTTCATTCCATTTTGATATATTTTATTTTTTAATGATTTTTCATTTTTTTTCGGAATGCCTTATTTTCTGTGGTATATATCATTGAAGAAAAAAATTGGCCAATTATGTTTTTAAAAGAGCAAAAAGATTTACTTGAAATATAATCTTCTGTTTTATTGTTAATACTTTTATCAGTTCTTCAAGAAAACCCTGCTGCTGCTTAAGGAGTTTGAGCACTGTAAAAATTTACAAAAAGTCTTGTATCTGGTAAGTCCGCGCGTGTCTTGAGAAAACTCAAATTTAAGAAAATGGTTAATCATATTTTTCTACTGTGTTATCATTTCATATATATTTCATCGACAATTATTTATTTATATCTATCGATTTACATCAATTTTGTCGCTTCTCATCTATCTATATCAATTTTTACATATGTATATTATCGACAATTTAAATAAAATAACAAAATTATTTGTAAAAATTGAACACGTGACAACAAATCGTGAAACAACGATACGTCTTCACTGCACGAATCCCATTTACCATCTGTGGTATTTCTGTATCCCGTTTTGCCAAGGATTTTCTTCCAGCTCGATGACCTCGTCGGGCAAACTTTTTGGCACCAGAGCTTAAATATTCTTTGGCCGAAGAATCGAATAAATAAAACGCAACGTTCGAGGGCTCATTCATATAACATTCCCGACGTATATTCTCGCCACGTGGTCGTCACGGAGTAAATAATAACGAGACGTATTCGAAAGAGTACGTTTTAGCGAGATGGAGCAACCGGACGATATCGCAGTTGGGAAAATCGAGGAAAGGAGGTCGCAAAGATATCCTGGCAATTTTCCAATTCTCCGTAGCTTGGGAAGAATCGAGCCATTCGCGAAAAACGTGTCAGTCCGTGTACTCGTCGACCCTACGATGGGTCACGCTGCGAAAATTCTCACATATTCGAAAGAGTAAGAGGATCCGGAAGAAGACCCTCGAAGAAACCGAGAACGGGTGAAAGAGGTCGAGAAGAGAGGAAGACGGAGCGAGGGGGAGGGGGTAAGTAGAAATTGCAAAAGCTTTGCATTCTCGTGCCATAAATCCGATTAATACTTGTCGAACGAACAATTCGCCTTTCCGACGATTCAGGGAGTCCTCTTGGCATTCGTTATCCAGGGTCTCCTTTCACACTTCCCTTCGTTCGTCGCTCTTCTCTCATTCGCTATACGTGTAGACGGTTTTATGTTCCAATATCTTGGATCCAAAAGGGCGTATTACTCATTGCGAGTACATCGTCGATATTACCAATGTAATCTGCTCTATACGTGGATGAAAACACGCACACGCGTGCATGACGGTTTGCGCGAATGAATCACCGTTTAGCCATTGCGTGCTTGCGCCGGTTTGATGCTGACGCCGAATAGAATTCATTTTTCATGTCCTCGGCCGCACCGCCGTACTTGATTGGTACAACCACCCCGCCGAAACAACGGGAAACCAAAAATTGCGGGAATGAGATCAGGAGAAAAAAAAAACAATAAGAGAAGTGATTTTATATTATAGAAATGTATGGGAGGGAGGGGGGGGGGGGCGGAATAAAATTATTACATTAAGTGAATTTCATGTATCATTCGATATAATTCTTGAATATGTTGAAAAATATAGGAGAGCTCCGTATATTGAAAATTAGCTAAATAATAATTTGATAAATACAATTTTAGAAAATAAATGGCTTTTTCATTAATGAATTCGTCAATTTTTAATTTTTTCAAATATTCAATCGTTTTCAAATCGCAAAATAGACCGATGTCTCTTCCATTAACTTATTTTTCAATCCACGAACATAGCCGTCTCGCTCTTTGCAACCCCACGAATAACTGAAGACCATTCTTTTAGCCCACTCGTAAGGGCGAGCGAAATCCTCGGCAAATGGAAGACGCGGATCGGAGGAAGCCTGTAAGGAAGAGCTCTCACTATTTTGCGTAGCACGAGGGAGTTTTCAAGGCTCCCTGAGGAAAACGATAGAGACAGTTTTTCACCGTGTCCCTTCGAGGACGTTTTCGATTTTGTCCATATATTCCCCAGGAGCAGGCATGGGAAAAATCAGTGCGATTCGTTTGAATAAAGCATGCGGGGAGCGTTGAAAAATCTCGTGTGCGTAACGGAGCCGGGTGTATCCGGTGATTCGTGGGGTGAGAAAGAGAGGGAGGGTGGAAGAGACAAAGGGGCGAGATATAATGAAAATAAACGATAGGGCCGAGAGTGGTTTGGGCATGGTGTAAATCATACTCCTTGATATGCAGAAATCATCTCTTCCATGAAGCTCGAAATGTATTATTGTTATTGTTAATATATATGTATGGAGCTACGAACGATATTTGGACGCAAGAGTGATCGCGTTATTACGAACGAATAAACATAACTCTTCTATGACTCACAATCAGCACATTTTCACATCCCAAATATGAATTTATTCGATATTGCAATTTCACGAAACTTAATATTCAGCGATGGAAAAAGATCTGTTTCAATTTTCAATAATTGTATTGCTGGAAAACACGGCGCTGATATTTTTCAAAGCTAATGATTTTCACTGTTTACTTTTTCAAGGAAGTGCCGACAGTGATGATTTTTAAAAAATGTTTCAACTTTATTTTTATTTTTTTATCATTTTTTTTTCAGGATATCAATGAAAACTGTAAAAAATGATTTTTAAAATATGGTAAACGAAGTTTCACCGCTTTGAGGCTTCGAAAGTGAAAATAAAATCGTATCGAGGACTGCAAACGCATTCTAATTTGTTATATGTACTGCGTATACTCAGCGTCTAAACGAAGCTATACAAAAAAAATGCTAACGATGAGTAATAAAAAAAAAAGAAAAAAAACTTTAATACCAGGATTTATTAGAAATCAAGCAAAAAACTCTTGGACATTAATTTTGCTGTACTCAATATTTTTAGGTTAAAAGTCCTTTGAAGGTCATACTATATTATATGCATACATTTTTTGAGTGTTCTTTGCAATGTGCACGAGAAAAAAATGAAACATCATTAAAAAAAATCTTATTAAAAAAACTGATGATTAAAAAAAAAAACGTTGAAATTCAAAACGTTCGATATCCGATATATGAATATTTCATGATTTCGTTCGAAATACCAACAGGGATGTTCAGGTGTTCTGTTTCTCGTTTCCCGCCCGGAATAATAAATAGCACACTCGGAAAATTGTACTCATAAACCGGATTATTTGTTACCGTTTCCGATTCTCTTGATCGGGTCGCCTAAAGGGAAGAGGGATACAATATATATTCGAACGCCACAGGATGTATCGGGGACGGGATAACAGAGAGGAACTGACGAATTGTTCAAGCAAATAAAATCTTCAATACGGTTCAACCGGAAGAGGAAACGGAAAAGAGTATATAAAAATGCAATAATCATATCGAAACGGCGTTTCCAATGCGAATCGAATGAAACAAATGTACAAATATTATAGTGGCAGGGTGCGCGCACGGGCTCCCCATGAAACTTTACAAAAGCAAAACTTCGTCTTCGAACTTTAACGGAATACCTTCTTCTTCAACCGTGGAAATAGTCGAGCGATAAACATATCCTTTCTACAATTCTCACGGAGCACGAAGGATATCTTTCTCGCAGTTTTGTCGGAAGTGTTTTCTCCAATTTTACCACGAAAAAGTACACAATTACGAGCGGAAATTACGATGGAATAAACAAGGCTTACAACAATATAAGCCTTGTACGTTTATTTTACGTTTATATTTGCCGAAAGGATTTTTCCAACGCGATCGAACGATTTTTCGAATCCTGGAATATTCCGAAATTGATAATATATATATATATTATAAATAATTTGTTTATTGTTCTGTAATCGTCAATACGTTCCTTTCCCATGAATGTTAAACTTATCTTTGAAAGTTCTTTTTTCTAATAATTGATATCGTTTTATTTTTTATTTCAGATGATTGAAAATTCAGCAAAACCATGTATCAATCGTGTCAAGTAAGCCGACTTCGTCATCCGAATGGTCTCATCACGTTGAACAATTTGAATACAATTGTTGTATAATACCTTTACAAAATCTACTCTTTTTTATTTTTCGCTTTTTCATTTAAATCTCGAATAAAAGTCCTTTTTATCCAAACAATTAAAAAAATATCTCAAACTATTTTAAAAAGTCAACCAAAGTAACCCACCAATAAAACAGTTCATGATTAAAGAAAAAAAGTCTAACCAACGAAAATGAATTTCCATTGCGTTCCAACTACTACCTATCAATTCCAATTTCATCGCATCGATTAATTTAACGATTAACTAATCCTAATTCATTAATTTCTGTTTCCTTCCAAACTTCGAAATCCCATCTCCCCCCCAACAAAAAAAAAAACAGATTCGTCTCCTTTTTTTCGACATTGAATTCCGCTGAACCGTTCTATGGCCAAAAGCTTATTATTGCTTCAACAACCGTTCATGGCTCGACCTAAAGTATCGACCAATTAATGACTCATCCGAACCAATGTGACTTTGGATACGATCCACCGAGGCCCTGAGGCGTCAACGTTACATTCAAACAGCATTCCACTTTCTCTGTATCACGTTCTAATTCACCGCTGATAGGAAGCAAGTTGTTCTGTTATAGACCGTAACAAGTTACGCCGATGCAACGTTTCATTAGCGCAATTACATACACGAGTGTCCCTACGGGCGTCTCGCCGTATTATCTCACCCTCTCGGCGTCAAGTGTGAAATAGAAGCGTGAAGAGAAACTGAGTAACCGAATAGAAAGACACGTACGTACGAACACACACACACACACACACACATCCATATATATATATGAGAATAAAGAAAGACGGGAATACGTGAGCGGCACGAAGCTGAAGAAAATGATCCAATCAAAGTTACGATTGAGAATGAAACGCGAGAGAGAGAGAGAGAGAGAGAGAGAGAGCGAAAGACAGGAACGAGGGTAGGAGATAAGCTAGAGACGAGATGAGCTCTCGCTCGACGAAGCTCGAGAAAATCCTCCGTAAAATTTGTACTCGCATAGACACTCGCGGATGACTGCAACTTCTTGATTATTACTTCAGAACAGGAGTATAACGTATACCCCGTATTCGCCGGATCATAAGATGAAAATAGAAGGAAATGAGGCTAGGGAGAAGTGAATCAGAAAGACGTTTAACGCCCGTCCTGCTCCGCGTCGCCGTGTCACAGAGCACGAGTGCTAAAAAAGAAAAAAAAAGTTTGTGGGATGGATCGATGATAACAGGAATTTGATGATAAGAGGAATTTTTTGCTGAATATTGGACATCGTCAGAATGATAGATTTTTGCGCGTTCGTTTTCATCGGTTTTTGTTATTTAAAGAGGATGAACGAGGACAATTCGATTTTTGATTAAAATCTAACCGGGCAATCGGGAAGAATTTTCGTTGCAGTCAAGAAACGTAAATATTCAATGGTTTTTGAGATATTGGATATCAAATTATCCAGCAAACATTCTTCGTTTCCAATTGCAGTTCAAAATTTACCCATTTAATGTTGAAACGATTTTTAATAATAAACAGCTGACTGCTGTCGGCCTTATCGCTCTTGGAGTAAAAAATTTGGTCGGAGAGCGAAACCGTTTCTTCTCGGAATCGATCACTTTGTCAAAAATAAAAATTTCGATTATTCCTTCTATCAATACCTGGATTCACTTATCTCCGAAAGAAATCTTTTTGGTTAGTTCGTTTTATAACTTCCAAACAGAAAATTCTTTGCTCAACCCTGGACACATTTTTTTCGAGGACCTCCAGGAAAATTCCTACAGGAGCAATGTTAATAAATATTTTTGAAAAGAAAAAATGCCAATCTAAACCTGAAAAGTGCCACTATACTACGTAATACTTTTCGTTCTGCCCGAGCGAAATCCTATTCCAGAAAAAAATCGTGAAATAACGACGTTTTTTTTTATCTTATAACTGCGTATAACACCTTGATTTTCAAGCGATATTGTTTTATTAGCATACCCGTTATGGAGAAAAGTAGGTCCGATTCGCATAGAAAATTAATTACTTGGTAAATTATTAATACGATTATAATTAAATGGAATAAATTGTTTGGGTTAACGATGCACTCCTGAATAACTTGTAAAAGATTAGAATTTGCACCATTCAAACGGATCGAACTTTTTTTTTCAGTACATAATATTCGCTATTTTCCAAAATAATAAGTTGCAGATTTATCGCGAATTGCTAAATGCAAGTCCAAAGCAACATTTGCATTCTTCTCGTACCTATAAACCGTAAAAAAAAAATATAGAAAATAAAAGCAGAATTTCCGTGCACGCCAACGATAAAGGCTTCAGCGTCATTGATTTTTTGTAACTATACAATCCTCCGTTTCGCGACAATTCGTCGGGGCGCTTTTTGCTGTCGATTTTGCAAGCCGCGCCCGAAAACCTGGCGACGGAATAGTTGAGGTATGAAATTGAAAAATAATGAATAGCAACCGTAACTCATTACGGAAATCCACGCCTCGCCGTAATACCACAGTTGCGTTTCATTTAAAAAATTTTTTTTTGCCTAATTACTTCGTCAAACAAAAAACGGACGAAATAATTTTTCTCCAAGCGTGCTTCTATACGGATTAAAAAAATATCTCGATTAAAGAAAATACGTGACGAAAAAGAAATAATCTTTTTAATATGGCAGCAAATAAATCCCGATAAAAATGTAGCGAAGAATAAATCACGGTAGATATACGAAATTTGTGCAAAAAGGAAAGTGACTTTTTATTTTTATTGGAAAAAATATTGATATATTTATCAATATTAATTTTGTCCCCATCCGTGTAATACGACGATGTTTTAGGCCAAAAAATCAGAACAAGCAAAGATGCGTGGCATTATCGTTTCCGATAGCCAAAAATCGCCAAGCACACCAAATTACGTCTATCCTTCGTATCTATCAAAAACAACTTACACATGCAAAACAGCTGATAACGCAAACAGCGACAAAAAATCGAATGTACTAAGCCAGCGACATTTAAAAAGTCATCTTATTCTTTGAAGAAATCTCGGATACTCAGCTGTATCGTCAGAAGCTTTTTGCAGTTTCCCTGTGCCCCCATTACCGTGCTCCCAATTTACTGGCGGCAATGCGCCAAAAACGAGTTGCCGTAGGCGAGTCTGGTCGAATTCAGCAATACCTGGAAATCTACTCGAGAATACAAAAAAAAAATACAAAAATATTCGAACTTTGCTACGTTTGAGCCAAATGGCCGATAATTGGCTAGCAACCCAGTCGATGAATTTTCCACACCAACTGCATCCTGCCGGACACACATGCGAAAATATCGCGGACGCGAATGAAGAAAGAAAAAAAATATTCGAAAATAGCTGAAATTCGCGAAGTGCGGTCCAATTCACGGGCATCGACACGGGATCCTGTCATTCGACGATTATTCTGTTTTATAGGCCATTACGGCGACGGCTCATCCACTCGCGTGCGCGCGTTAATACGTACCTATCTATTTTCAGCATACGGGACATTCCATGTGGAACAAGTCACCGAATATTCTGTCGAATTTTTCATCATTATTATTCGTTATTGTTGTAAAACAAAAATAATAGTAATTATAATCGTTATAATGAGTTAACAATAAATCAGGAGTTGATAATAAATCGTAATCTCTTTAATCATGACCATCAATTTAAATACCTGAATAACAAAGATAATTGTAAATTAATCATACATTCTTATCATTAATGTTTATATAACAAAAATTGTTACATTTACTTTTCTCATGAGAATGAGAAAACGATATAAAAAAATCTCAACTATTGACTCGCGTCACGTGCACATTGAAAGCAACAATAATCGTAATTTTTTAATATAATTTATATTGCAGACACGTTTTTTTTTTGTCAGACATTTTATTATTTTCACGCTTGGTTTTGTTATTATAATTGGACAATCCATAATGCGGATATCCTTAATTGATTGTCTCGAAATATTTTCTCCAATAATCCGCCTTGCCAAACGGACGCAACGAAATAAACGTACGCATGAAATATTCGTAATAAAAATGAAACGCCCGTCCACAAAAGTGGACGTTCTATCCATTCAATAAAATCACCAGAGTTTCGATTGTGCCAAATACAGTGAGACGGAAGGTACAGTGAGACTCCGATTTTCTATCACTTGAAGGGTGAATTCACTTAACTGGTGATAAAAATGGATTCGAACTGAGAAATGTGGTTTGAGCATTGTCGAGTTGTTATTAAATGGAGGCAATAGCCCGCTGAAATTCATTGCAGTTTGGTTAGAAAAATATCGAGTCACTAAAAATTATTGTAAAACAGAATAAATTATCGAAACGAATCCACAGTCAAATATAAATTTGATATTTACCATTCTAAATGAATTATTGAATAACTACTATTTTTATTGTATAATAATAATCATTATCATTCAATTATTATTGTCAGTCTTAAAAAATAACCAACCATGAAACATTTTTTAATAACTACAAAATTTCAAGTATTTTCGTACACTCTGTACTCGAAATTTGTTTTCGTTTTACGTAATTGACAGCAGATCCTAGTTGCAATCAAAATCTTTAGTTATTCCAAAAACTTTTGCACCATCATTGATCTAATTTAAAACATTCCTGCTTTTTTTGTTAAATTGTCGTTCGGCTCGGCGTTTATTTTGTTCTTTTCAGGTTCCGATTTCGGCTCGAAGCGTCGATGCCAATTGTCGAAATGCCTCAGAGAGATCGTCCGCTTTGGCGAGATCTTCAAAGCGGGGAGGAAAAAATGAAAGGGAACGTTAAAAATTTGGATCCCTCTGTAATTAATAAATAATGTAAAAGCAAGCCGCCGGGGTAAAGGCGTCAGCTACAATGTTACGTAAAATCACACGTGGTTTTGCAGTCGGGCATGAAAACGGAGGGGGAAAAAAAACATGACGCGATTAACGAACGCGCACTTCGCATGTTTGAGTGCATTCGTTCGCGCGTGTATGTAGGTGTATATACGGGTCGAAGCAAGCGGAATTTAAATGGACGCGTTTGGCTAATTCGTCGGCCGTGTATCCGTCAGTCAATCGTAAAACAAAGCATCGATGTGCGAAACGCCCGGTACACACGAAACACACCTATCGCTTGGCGCTAGTCACCCCATATACGAAGTGAGCGCGAGCGCTCGTCTGTGTATGCCAAGGCAACAGGGAAATTGCTCTCTGCAGCGATGTACCCTAAAGTATTGTTCGTCGGGCTGGATGTTCGACGCTTTAAAACTTTGGAGCCACCACTCTCGCGAGTACACCGAGTATTCGAACGACAATCGTGCTCCGCGGAAACATCTTCGCACAGACTGACTTCCCAACGAATTCGTTCACCGATTCCTCGCTGTTTCTAACGCCGAGGACTGAAGTCATAGAAATTCGTTTTAAAATCTATTTTACTTTTTATTTTTTGCACGAAGCTTCTTTACTTTTTATTTTTCGCACGAAGCTTTCGCACGAAGAATTTACTTTTATTTCATTTAAAAATCTATACTTTTTAATTTTCCATCGGACAAAATGTTATCGATCAAATTAATACAAATTTATAACAATTAATACAAATTCTGAATGTGGATGACCTATAAGGGGCCCGGAGAAATTAATTTTGCATCATACAAAATGATATCGATCAAATTAATACAAATTTATAACAATACAAATTCGAAATATGGATGACCTATAAGGGACCCGAAAAAAAAATTCAGTTTTGAAAAATAAAGTTATGGCTGATGAATCTAAGTTTCCACGAACTTCATGGAGTTTGAATTTCGAAAAGTTGTTTTTCTTTTGTTATTAGCGTTTCTGCTTAGAGTAACTTTTTAGAGAAGCTCTAAAAATTTATAACACGAAGAAAACTCGTTATTCATTGATTTTTTTATTAGGCAGACCTCGATATCACTTACAAAAAAAAAGTAATTGCCACGATTAATTCCAATCATAGAACTTTTTTGACGTGTCATATGTTACGAACATTTTAAAAAATAAAGGAACATCAGCGTGTCGAATTAAAAACCGTTAATCTTACTTTTTTTTTACGAAACTAATTACTTTGGAGTAATGACGATAGTTTCGTTGAAAAATAGTACCCGGAAGCTTTTGTGAATTAAGTCCGATTGCGAACCAGATGGATGTGAAGACAGAGAAATGAGGATCTCCGCTCTGTGACTGTGGCGAAGAGTTTTTTTGCAGAGATATTTTACTGTACTATCCAACGATATCACTCGATGCGATTTTTCGCACGGTGCTATTTTACACACGCAGGAGAAATACTTGGTAAAAGTTAATTACCATTTCGTGGGCCAATTTACTGCCGGCATGACGGAGGGTAAGGGAGAAAGGTGAATTGTGTTACGAATCTATGATGGACGCAAATGCAGTACCAGATAAGCCGTACAACGGGGATAGCAAATTCTGCAGCTCCTACACCTGGGCAGGTTATTAATCAGACTTAAAAATACTTTTTAAATATTTCTCGTGCTGAAAACATGAAAATTACGAGTCTGATGTATTGATCGTTGGAATGCAATGAAAAATAAATGGTTTCCGATCTCTCAATATTTTTTGCCGATTTCGAATTCGGAAATCGCTTAAAAGTTTCAATATTTTTTTATTATAAATTCACAAACTCTATTTGTATGAAAAATAAAATCGCTTCGGGCAGTGACATAAACATACATTAATCAAAAATCACGAAAAAGAATCATTCCGGTCCAACGATGCAACTTCTATATATGGAAATGTACTTGAAGTGACTGTTGCGTTTGGAATACTCTGGGACTTGAAATAACTTACTGCCGGAAATATACTGAAGAAAACTCGAAATATCGATAGCCTTTGTCAAGAAGATTTGGAAGAAAGCGTAGACAGCAGCACTCGTGCAGTTTGATGATGTACTTGAAACAGATGTGATTTTTCATCTACAAAAAAAAATGAGGCTCCGGTTCTGTACTTTTGTAATCTTATGATGAAAAGTTTATCGGAGTCGTATTTCCGAAGTGAGAAAATGTTGTTCGTTTTATCGCAATATACAAGATCGTTTTATTATTTCAACCCCTGAATAAATATTAATGAATATAAGTTATTTATTCTTGTTAATATTTGAATATAATTTTTAAACGCAAAACATTAAATACGAATTTCTTGGAGCAATTGATGTGTTTACCGTTAATTCGTATGTTTTATTCGACTAAGTAAAATAAAACGTAACGTTTGGAAACTTTTCTAAATCGAGTGGCAGTCGAAAAAAATAAGGATAAAATGCTGAGTCATGAATGAAAAATAAGCTCTTAATTTTGCATTTCGTTTCATCATACGTTACACGTTCATTCGGCCTCGAAAGCTAAAATCGATGAGCTCGAATGACAAATATCTCTTCGACAATTGAATTCCAGGTATCCCACCCGGAATCATCGGAATATCGCGTAATATGGAAGACCACCGAATGATAGTCATTTAACGTGCGATTTTCCTCGAGAATCGTTCGCGATTACGTGTACCGTGAAATTGATGAATGATATTGTCACTACAGTTCATCGATTGAAATTATATAGCTTAAACCAGGCGTATTTATTACATGTCCAGTGTGTACATGGATGTGCAACGGTATATATACAGTGTTGGCCAAAATTAATAGACATTTTTGTTTGCAATGAAAATTTAAGTTTTCTATGCAAACAAAAAATGGAATATTCCAGCAAAAATAAAAAATCGTAGACCAATTTACCAAACAGGATTTTCAAGTGAACAAAGCCAGCTCGTTTGGCTGTTCAAATTGTATTTTTGTAATTTATTTTGTACTCGGTAGGTACGTTAATTTTAAAATGCCGAATGTTCACGATTTTTGCACTTTTAAAATCACATGGTTTTTGGAAAATAACGATATCACCATCTAGTGGTACGTTCTTGAACAAGGACATCGTTAGCTTCAGTTTTTCTTTTTTTCATTCTTCCAACTTTTTTCGCAGACATATCAGGTTTTCATTAAAATCGGTCGGTTTGAAAAAAGCCGTTATCTCCCGGCGTAGCTTGAAATCTATGAAGTTTGGAATATTCCGTCGAACGGATAAAATGTTATATTTCGTTACATCATAGTCACTATATTTTTGTTATGCAATTCCAAAGTTTCTTCATATAGCTATTTTTGATTAATAATATCGACAAAAATACAAATTAATTAGCTCTCAGCCTAAACATGCAAAATATTTTTTGCATGAAAAATGTGAAAACGGACTTGAAAAGTTCTGTTTTCAAAAATAAACGAAGAACGTCCGTTGCAAATGCCAAGTTTGTATTTTGTAGTTTCGGGCGGCAGTGAAAAATATTATAATATATTATATTATATCACATTGTTTTTTATTATATTTTATTACTATTATTATTATACCGTTATTAAAATCCTAATCATTTTTTATACGTCGCCAATGCTTAAATTTCGCGAAAATAGCCACCGAAATTTTGAAGCGATATGGGGTAATAAATTTTCAACGGATGCAAGAGAATACAACAAAATTGACGATAAATGTACAAATAATTAAATCATAAATAATCACGTCGCGAAAATTCGGTCTCGAGATCAAAGGGGTCACCGCGAGAGCGCGGCCGCGCTGTCACGTCGAAGGGGTTACTGGGGATATGTAACACACGTACGTGTAAATCGTGCAGAGAAGAGAACGCCCAAACGCCTCGTATAAATTTTGTAACAAGCTCGAGAGCTTGCGAGCGCTCGCGAGCCTCTGTCTGTGTGATTGTATATAAGTACATGTATATACATCCCGACCGCACGGCACTGCGGGTACTCTCTCGGTCTCGACGATCCTCAACGCAACAATATATATATATATATATACAAATTTCGATAAATATAGAAGCTTCGTGCGAGAGCATCGGAATTTAAAGAGAGAAATAAAAAAACACGTGGGATGCGCAAGACCGAATAGAAAATAGCAAAAAAAAAAAAAACGTGTACGCGTGTACAGGGAAACGCTATTAAGAAATACAAGAAGGTTGGAAATGAATATCCGGGGATTGTAAATAGCAGAATGATATTAGGTGTAGTACAAAGAAATCCAATATTTTCTGGAGTCAGCCAATCAGGAACTGAGTCAATAAATCACAAAAATGTCACAAAAGTTTGTTTAGTACGAAATCTCATTTTTCTATCGCCATTCAGTGTGAACACGATCGAACTTATGCAACGCGAGATAACTAAAACCATCGATTGGAAAAAATTATCGATTTTTTTTTAAGACGCCTAATATTATAACAAGGAAGATAAAAAAGACTTTTTTTTTCAAGCCCCGCATTGAATCGTGAGATGAAATAAGATGTACCCATTGTTCTTTTTGCTTCAAATTTTTGAAGATAAGACATTCGCGGTAGCATCTCGGACGA
Organism: Ophioninae sp. A BG-2022a; assembly: GCA_030523105.1. Lineage (NCBI taxonomy): Eukaryota > Metazoa > Arthropoda > Insecta > Hymenoptera > Ichneumonidae > Ophioninae sp. A BG-2022a. Next base: position 31,221 of record JAPYZI010001787.1, on the reverse strand, counting down.
AAATTATTTGGCTTTGTCTCCAACTCCCTCGTTTCATCTCGTTCCCATTCTTTTCCTCAGTGTTTTGTTTATTGTTTTTTGCTTCCTTTTCTCGATTGAAAGAAGGAGGGGTTTTTTTTATCGTCGACGTGCTCACGAGCCAGCGATATTCATCTCTCGGAAGTGCACAGCGCGTTTTCGTTGGTCGAGGGAAAACGCAACCATCTTTTTTTCAACTTCCTCGAGTTGGGTCGAAATGAGTTCGAATAATCGACTTTCCACTGTCTATCCATAAATCAGATTTTGCTAATCCCCACTTAAAAGAGCAAACGAACAATGTGACTTAATGGAAGAAAATAAAAATAATTTTATTTATTTTCGGACGAGGATTTTCGTCGTAAAATTGTCCCGTGCTTTGCGACATTTGGGTAGACGTGAAACTCGAGAAAGACGAGAAAGATCACGGAGACTTCGAGGAGAATTTCCAGCGGGAGAAACCTGAGCGTAATTTCTTCCCATCCATCCACCGAGGAGCAACGCCACCAGCGCCACATTTCCCTCTGCACCACACCCTTCTATTGTATTCGCTCGTCAAGCGAGCATAATATTTTTTTATCATTCGTATCTCTATCTCTCTTTGTCTCTCTCTCTCTCTCTCTCTCTCCAGCTCTCTTGATCCGATGGGACTGAAAAAAGCGCGAGCGAGGGAAAGAGCGATGCTTCGTGCACCGCGGATAATCGCACGATGGACGAGAACGGAGACAGCGGGAAGAAGGAAGAAATGAATATACGAGACAGAATAAAAATTTAAAAAAAAAAAAAGAGTATGAATAATAATAATCGAGAAAACCAGCGAATGAAGCGAAGATTTTTCCATCTCGCTTCACGAAGCGAAAAAACTGTTGAAGGGATTCGAATGCGCCTGGCAAACATTTCTCATCGTCGCGTAATTGAATCGTCAGGAATACTTGTCTTCTGCAACTTGATACCGAAGAAATCGAATGGAACGGTATAAAACGACCGCGGAAAAAGTATTAGTCCTTTAATCCGTGGGGTGAGGTAAAATGGGCCCACGAGAAAACAAATTAGCCTTCGAATTCGTGGGGTGTGGTAAAATGGACCACGGAAAGCGAATAATAGCTCTATAATTCGTTGATCGGGGTAAAATGGACCACACGAGAAACAAAAATCATACCTAGAATTCATCGGATAGGGTAAAATGGACCAACCGAACCAATTGAAAATATATAGTCCGATAAATCGTCCGGTGGAGTGAAATATCTTTGTTTTCCATACAAATCGGAATATCTTTGTTTTCCACACAAATCTTCGTTGAATTCCGAGTTTCGATCGCTAGCAGGAACCTCCTCTTTTTCTTGGGTGACAAAAGAAGCCACAAGGATAAAATCATGAGGTATCAAGTTGGGGGCCCTCCTCGAAAAAGAGTACAGCAGTATTGAAACGTGCGATCTCAACTCAGAAAAACAGTAAAGATGTTAAACTACCAAAATTGAACAAAAAAAATTCACCTTTCGTATTCTTACTTGATTTATTATTTTCTTTTCTATCTCATACCGTCATTCGTCCCCTCCCCTTCGTCCCACTTTTTTCACACGCTTGTTTCCAGTTCCCGGGAGACTTCGGCGAAACTAGAGCACACCGCCCTTCCAGGTTGCGCCACCACATTTCCACGAAGCCGCAGCCAAAATAAGGTATTCGTGTAGACGCGTAAAACTCTATCGTCTCAATTTTACCGAGTCGTATTACTATTGAAAGGCCATTCGCGTGTTGGCCCGTTCAAACGTCTTGTTAAATCATCGATTCGTAAATTTTCTTGCCACCACGGACCGTTCAGTCATACTCCAGCTGGCACATCCACCAATGAGCAAACGACTGATTTTTCTGAGACCCTGAGACGAGACGAAGGTTCGGACATTTGGAATAGAAAATGATGAAAGTGGACAAGTAAAAAGGCTAATACAACGCGTACCAAAACGACGAAACAAGTAAAAAAAAAAAAAAATAAATAACAAAGAAAAACATTATTTTGCAAAACCGTACAAGCGAGGGTCCATATTACCCCACCTCGAGAAATTCCAAGCAAAACGGACTGGGCGCTCGTGTACACGTTCGTGTGGGTTGGAAATCACCTCAATTTGCATTCAACGCGGTGAATACCAAAGCGGCGTACATAATCGCTTTCGCGGATAAATCGACCAATCGGCCTGGTCTACATCGCGTCCTGCTTGTACTTTAGATCCCGAGAGTGAGCGAGAGAGATTAAGAATTGAACGTGGTGTATGTACAAGAGCGAGAGCGAGTTTGAGAGTGGTAAGAGGTTCCGTTAGAAAAAAAAAAATGAAAAAGAAAGGAAAAAGGACGTTGATAGAGGAAGACTAAATCTCCGCGCTGCATGCACCGTATGTTTTTTGATAGAGAGAAAGAACGTTGTCGTCCCTCAGCTCTTAGTCAGTGTCAGGGCGCGAGAGGTTCTCGCTCACCCCAGCATGGCTAACCCGTGGGAAGAACCAACCCGGGGAGGTTGAAAGAAAGAGGGTTGTGCCCCAAAAAAAACCCCCCCCCCCCCCCCCCCCCCCCCCCCCGCCGTCGTCTCCGCCAATCGAGAAAAGAATACAAAAAAACAATCAACAAAACACTGAGGATAAGAATGGAAAAGAGGTGAAACGAGGAAGATGGAGACAAAGCCAAATCATTTTCGCCCGAGACGCTACCGAGAATATCTTATCTTCAAAAAAATTGAAGAGAAATATAACAATGAGGAAAAAAGATAAATATCACGAGTGGAATATATTTTACGGTGAGAAGATAGGGAGCAAAACCGCGAATTAAAATATGCGAAAAAAGAAACTGTGGACCGCGATCTATCTTTACGAATGTGTGTATTATGATCTCCCATATTTTTCAGTCATGCTAAAATAAAGACAACCGTCGAAAGAAAATATCCAGAACTTTAACCTTATGTCATGTATTACAATTTTTATGAATGTACGTATAGATTTCGTTGTTCTTTTTCATTCACGTAATTCGTTATTTTATGCTTAATTTAATACGAATTAATAATAAAACAAAGATTATTGTTGAAATTTCTTATGTGTATAACTTTGATTCATATAAAATTGAATATTAGTAATAGCGCGATAGAAATAATGGGGATGAGTTATGATAATAGAAAATATTGCGTCCGTATAAAGAAAAGTCTTACATATGTATACTAACATTCCCTCCCTACTTCGTTCACGGATATCGACATTTTTTTCGTGAAGTATTTTCCAATCCCTTGCGGAATTATTATTTCAGATGGTGAAATACGATATTCTGAATGTATAGCCAATAAGCCGAGTTACGAATTTAACTCCTTTATCGTTGATTTATCCAAAAAAATGTTTTTATCCAATTTTCCAAATAATAGTTTTCAACCCTTCAAGGCTTGATTTTATTCAAACGTTGAAATTGAGCATTTTGAATTCGTAGGACCTAATTAAGCTAAGTAATAATTCAAATAGTGACTTAAAATTAATTTGTTGTTTTTAACACTGAAACTCGTTATTAATTTTCAATCAAAAGGCTTTCATCGATTTAACTTCGAAAATTGCGGTTCTGATACAAACATGCATCTTCGACTCAACCCTCTTAAGCAAATACTCATTATTGCGTTTGTTTCGAAACCGCCCTCTTAAAGAGACGAAATTTCGATTAAATTCCCACTTTTTTACAAAATTATGGCTAAATGACGGCTTTAAGAGAAAATCCTTAAGGGGGTAATTAAACGGTCTTCTATTGATTACAGGCATTAATTCTCTGTTCTATCGAATAAGGAGGTTAATTCTCTATTCCATTGACTAAAAGGATGCACATCTATTGACGATAACTCGAATAAAATCCGTACAGTACTCTTCGAGATCAGGACTTTCGAAAAAACGCTTCGGGTTCACTTTATACGACGGTATGATTAAACGAGCGATCGATTCATCGAAGTAATTCGTTTATCTCCTCAAAACTCGTGAAAAGCTACTCAGCGAGTAGCATCGAACGAAACGAGTAATAATATAATCCAAGTGTGGTGAGTACGATAGCCTGGCTTCAACACTTTGCATTGGAGGGCTTTCAACTTGCAGCATGTGGCCTATCATCACCACACAGCAAAATCCATTCACCGTCCCTTCCGATCCATAATTCAGCGCGTAATTGGTCATATTAAGAGCGAAGGAAAAGTATATAATTCGCACTCCTAGCGATCATCACGTATCTGCGATCCTCTTGAAACGGCTATCCCTACGCTTCGAAGTCAAAGACCAGTCAATAAAAATCAAGGGCTTGATTAATGAGCTATCTATCGAAGTTTTCTTTCTCTTTCCCTTTTCGAATCCTGTCCAATCGATAGCCGTTGGTTTTTGCCCCGAGCAAGAAGCAAAAGAGAGAGATAGAGAGCAGCAAAAATCGAATGGATGGAACGAAGTTCGTTTTCCAATATCAGTTCGGCTATACGCTTCGCTGCGTATTAATTAAAATTATTAACATTCGCGTTTGCGTCTGCGCGTTTACGTGTGCGTATGCGAATGAATATATATCCGCACACGCACATGCGTAAACGCTCCTGTCATACGCGGCAAGGATGCGAGAGTTTACGACCGAAGGAGATAAACTCTTGCGTAACGGAACGACAAAATCATTCCATTAACTATCCTGGCCTGTGCACGAACGTACCGTACGAGAGCAGCGGACGGAACGAGAGAGAGAGAAAGAAAACTCTATCATCAAGCTTGATTCCCTTCCTCTCTCGTACTTCAGTGAGATTTTAACGCGAGAAAACAAAAATGTATTTTTCACGTGAATCATGGACGAAAAAATCGTTTTCTCGTAATTCTTTAAAGCACCGCTCGATTTTCTCTCCGGCTCTCTACTTTACGTCTCTCCACCTGGTAATCCTTAACGTCAGGCTCGATCGTAAATCAGACCGATTCGCGAAACGTTCTCGAGCAAAAAAGAAATGCAAGAAAAAAAACGTAAATCTCTGCAGCAGGGAACGTCCCGTATGTATAATTAATTTCGCCCTTTTCACTTTGATTCAAGGTTTGCACAGGCGAGATGGATTCTCGCTAATTCGTGAATAAATCGTGATGCCTCTCCAAGGAATATCTTCGGTAACGAATTTTGCTCGGGAAAACAATCTTGTTCGCGCGAACTGGCATCAATTGGTATGCTAATTTACCGCGGGGATTTTAGATGAGACGTCGAACACCCACTCACTCCCCCCAGTTTCTCATCCTTCTTCTTTGCCTCTTCGAAATTAAGTCCGATCTCGTTAATCTCACCAAAGAACAATTCAATGCTTATCACCCGCCCGCACATTCACTGAATGCGGATAAACGAAAAAATAGCCCACTGGTCGTTGTGAGTTTCGTTCCGGGTTGAGGAAAGTTTTGCGACTTACCGATTTTACGGTTGGACGGAGCGCTTCGCTGTAGTCGATGATTCCGGACGCGAACACACTAGGGGTCAAATAACACTTGCTCGTATGCGTTGCGAAAAAAAGGGGGTCGAGAGCGGATGCGTAACGGAAACGCGAAAAAAAAAAGAAAATCGGTGAGAACGTATCAGCCGCTCGCGACACGAGGTAAGTCTATCTCGTGTGTTCGAACTCTTTCGGAAAAACGAACGACCAGAAGTGACGAGGATTACCGAAAACGATGTGCAGTCTGCCGCATCCAAAATGCAACTTGAACCGTAGCCCGCGCTTCGTACGCTCGCCGAACAAAACACACGCGGTTTGCGAGGTGGTGGGGCTGACGTTTTCCACCACGCGACCACTCTCGCCGAATAGTTTTAGCCGGTTAACCGGCGGGAGAAAGCCCGCCAGATGGCAGCCTCTGGCGGACGCGCGGAACGCGTCGACGCCGTGGAATGGCCGATGAAAGCGTACGGAAATTATCTTTCGAAGTAAAGGAAGGGAAGGAACTGGCGACGCGGATTTTATAATTTCACCATGAGATGGCGCTGGCTGGCGAATGATTTTTCCAAGTGTCGGTGATGAAATTTTCTACCCCGTGCAATAACGTTCGTTCGCGAAACGCGAGGTGTCCTGAAAAAGAACAAATCTACGAATTGAGTAACGTTGCAACGCAGCGCTATTGGCTAGAGTGGAATCCTAGTAGTTTAGAAACCAGTGTCGCATCGACCGAGCAGCCTACTTGACAGTTGTAGAATTTTTACCGACCGTACATCTGTTACATGCCATCGTGCTCTCCCCCGAAACAATCAGATTTTGGACAAAATAAGAGGTAGCGGTTATTCAGTATTCACCAGAGCGCAGTAAGTATCCGTTCTTCTTTTCGAAATTATTCACCGTGTACCTTGACCTCATAAATGGATTGTCAATATTCTGAACGCAGTTGTGTACTCGTCCAACTGTTCTGTTTTACCGACTGAAACGAATTTCATTAATTACCGTACCGCCCGCATAAAATTGGACAAATATGCAGCGTCACGGTAAACCACCATGGTAAAGTAACACTTCTGGTGACAAAATTCTTCTCTATATAGAGGTATTAGTATTCTGTGGCTAGTCAATTTCTCAGTCCGATCCTGTTGGGTAATATAACCGCCTACATAGCATTTACCAGTTTCGGTCTTTCTCATTTCGACGGACGTCTACGTATGGCCTAGTTGAAGCATTGATCATTACCAGTATAACCCGTTAATTGAGCTGTGTATTGTGTAGGAAAACTATAGGAATTTTTTAATGTCATACCCTCCTGGCAATATGACCGGCGGCGGAGAAGCAACCAAGTATGATTGTTACGCCTACGCCAGCTGTCAGGATGGTTGATATTTTAACCATTCGTGAATGTCTAATTATTCGGCTGCGTTCACATTTTATGATATTAATTTATCCCTTCAGAATTGTGAGATCGCAAATATAACTGGTAAAAAATATACTCTAGGAAGGGGCCAGAGGGGGCGGGAGTGTAGAGTCGATTGGTGGCGCCCTCTCGTGTAAAGGATTTCCCAACGAGGCCACGAGTCATTAGATTGCTGCAACGCCGCGTCAGTTGAAGGGACACGGCGTGACGTCACGATCGGACAATTTCGTGGGCGTTCGCGTGGTCCGATCTCGCCTGGCGGGTCAATGGCTGACGTGGGGAGGCAAAAAATTGTGCCTTCTCGTACGCTCGATCAAACACGACAACCAAAATCATTGAGAAAGAAAGCGCATGAAAGTAAAAAACCAATAAATCAAATGCGTAGAAAAACACGAAAATAGAAAACCGAAGCGCTGATGGCTTTTGTTAAACTTCGATAGGAATAAAAGATCACATATTCCCGTGTAAATGTACGCTGTTATATAAGAAAATTGAAAATAAAAAAGGACAATGCAACTTAACGTTTCTTTCCATTATTCTTGCAAGGAACAGAATAATCCCGATCGGTATATCGGCGCGAAATTTTCGTTTCGCAAGACTCGCCCGTCACGAAAATTCGCAGGCTTCCACAATTTCGCCCAATCCCGCCAGATGGAGATGGCGGTTTTGTGTCCGAGGATTCGAAAGGCTGTAACCCCAGTAGATTGACAAAAAACGAAAGAAAAACTTTTACTGAAAATCTTTTACTCAATCAAACAAACCTACGTATCAAATTTTTATTGTGATACAAAAAAACATTCACGAATTTCAACCGCATAAACTGGTTCAATTGAGGTGATGAAAAATCTGAATTTGCTGTCCAGAATGAACGCGAGCGAAGTTCGTGGACATGGGAAGAAGTACAGACATCTACCGCATCGCGGCGTACCACGACGCGCCTCCCACCCGTTCCGTTCTCACCGCCCGGCGGGTGACTAAGCCCGTTACGAAAACATCGAGCGTTCGACGTTTCCCCCTCTCTAAATACTTACCTCCCCCTTTAGGGTGATTCGGCTGAAGAGGTGCGCGTAAATGTGCCGGGCACGCGAGTGCGACGAGTATGTACCCCAAGAGTCCATAGAGAATCGAGAAATATCTCGTCGCGCACCTCTTTGCCGACCTTACCCCTCGCGTGCGAACCGTTGGCTTTAGCACCTCGAGGGGGATTTTGATAGGCAGGACCCGCGCGCACGTCGAACCGCGTATTCGTGTGCTGCGCGCGTTGCGTGTGAAGCGCGCTCGCTGTCAAGGCAGCCTTGCGGCCAGTAAACGAGAAACCTGCGAGAGGGGCCATCGCCTCGAGTACGCTCTCCGGGTCCGCTTTTGCCGTGACAAAAACACCTGGAAAAGCGATCGCGAGACAATAATACGAAAAAAGGGAGAAGGAACGACGTCGCGGCTTAACGGCGGTCAGGGGCGGGGAGGGGGGGTAGGCGCGCGAGAGGGAGAGAGAGAAACGAGTCGTCGGGTCAACGAATGAGCGAGAATCGACGATAAACGGCGGCTCGACGAGAGCCGCAGAAAGAGAGAAAGAGGGGGGTGAGCGAGAGAGAGAGCGAGAGTAGTAGGAGGAGGAGCCGAGGCTAGCGAACGGAGCCAACCCAACGGAACAAGAAGCAACGCGGCGACTTGGGGCCCCCCCGTGTGTGTGTATGTGTGTGTGTCGACGTGGTGGAATAGGAACGCTACTAGAGCGGAGATACGAGAAATAAAAAAAATTTGACGAATTTTCAACATAGAAAACGAAAAAAAAAAACGTATACTCGGGAGATCGCGCCTCAACGGATTACCGGTGAAAAAGTGGATGAGGGTGGGGATCAACGATTCGGCTGTTTTGTGTCGCAAGGTGTAAACTCCCTCTGCAATATTTATAATCCATAAACCCACGCTTTAAGAAAAGCGACCTTTTTTTCACGGAAAAATCAACCATTTTCCCGTCTCACGATTCCGCTGGTGTGCAATATTTCTCCGAGACGTCATTGCATCGCGGTTCTTTCTTTTTGTTATTTAGTTCTTTTTCCCTCGAACTGCGTGCGTCTTTTCGTAATTGCGCTCCGTTCCGTGCGTGATTTTATTTTCTTCGCTTCGACGTTCGGGGTTTCGATAATAACTCCCGAGTCGAACCATCGCGCAACGTGTTTGGAATTACGTGCAGTGGAACTCTCGCAACGACGAAAATTTTTCTGACAAGGAGAAAAATAAATAAGGCAACGAATAGCCAGAGTGATCGAGCACCCATCCCACCCCCCTCTTCTTCTCGTGGTGTGGCTCCCTCTGTGCGCGTGTATCCAGTGCATCAGCGGAGCGCCGAGAGCTACTCTCTCGATCGTGGGTGCGCGAATTTCAAAGATATATATATACGAATGTTCGTAGATATATATATGCATCTGTATATAGATATATCTAATCAAATAAATAACAATAAATAATGATAATAAACGATACGTATGTGTATAAATGGTAAGCAGTGTGTAAAGTGCGGCGAGGGATCGTTCGTCGCTCGTCCGAGGCTATACGTCAGTGTGTCTCCGTTGGTTGTCGGCTGTACGTGTGAGTGCGCGTCGCCGTGAGCAGAGTGCGCTGCGCGCGCGATCGTCTACCGTCTTTGTCCCTCGTGCGACGAAACGGCTTGTTTTTTACCGTTCTTTTTGTTATTCTCCTTTCTTTCTTTCAACGCCAAGAAGTAAAGACGGAAGGTGAGAATCTCTCGTCCGGGAGCTGGGACGTTACGCGTATACTCGAGAGGGAGAGAGAGGTCTCGCGCTTACCGACCTCTGCTTATCGACTGAGCGAAACCAGAGCACCGCCAACGACAGAAGGAGAGAGAAGGAAAGAGGAAGCCTCGTCTTTCTCCCCTCCTCCACCTTCACCTTTACCGCTACCTCGTTCTTTCTCTCTACTCTTTCTCAACCTCTCTCTCGCTCTCTTTCGCACTCACTCGCTCACTCGATCTTCCTAGTCGAGGAGAGCCTCTTTTACGCGAGAGAAAAACGACTTGTGTGTTCACCGTGTGCACAGGGCGCCTCGATGAAATATCGCAACGAGTAAATTTCGGCCCCGGGGGGAGGGCTATAACGACGCGCGCGGGGTTACGAGAAATAGCAGGGACGGGGAATAAAGTTAGCGAAGGTGCGGTTTTTCGTGCGAAATATACAAACGACCGACAGAGGAAGAAAATAGAAGAGAAAACGTAACCCGTGAGCTGATGAGAGAAAGAGAGAGTGAGCGAGCGAGTGAGCGCGAAGAGTGAAAAAGGCGAAAAAAAGAAAACAAAATTCTGTTCGACATCCCAGTGGCGTGCAATGTGATATCGGCTGTCATTGATGTCCGTGGTTGTAGAGACGACGAGGCTCGAGGAAAATTCACGTGCCTTGACGATCGTCGATTACGAGGCGACGAAGGCGAGAAAATATAGGAAAAGAGTCATCGTCGGAAGCGCTTACGGGCCTGGTGGGCCTGGGCTCCTCGACTGGGCGTGCTTCGATTCCTCCAGGATTATTCACGCGAAACGGAGACTTTAGCGGAGTTTCCAAGCGAACGGAAAATAGAAAACCCTCGTAGCCGGGATTATCGTGTGGGAGTGAAAAAGAAATAAGTGCGCGCGTGTCTCGTGCATTTGTGTGTGCGTGTGTGTGTGTGCGTGCGTGCGTGCGTGCGTGCGTGCGAGTGAGAGACAGACAGAAAGAAAGAGAGAGAGAGAGAGAGAGACGGCACGCGAGAAAAAAACTTTACGAGCGATTGCCGTGAGCGCGCGCGCGCGCGCAAGTTACGGCCCTGAGACTCTTCGATCGAGACGTCGGATTTTCCGTTCTGTTTCTCCTTGCTGCCCCCTCGTCACACGAATTCTCGCCAGTGCGCGGCACAATTTTCTAGCTTTACTTTTCTGTTTTTGTTTTCGTCTTTCACCTTTCGAACGAAGTTGGTCGACGAAGTGGAGAGGTGGCGGATAAGGAGGCGTTATCAGGATGAGCGGAAGACCGAGGACTACCTCCTTCGCAGAGGGCACCAAACCACCCGCGAATCCGCCCCTGGGCGGCATGAAGATCAGCAGTGAGTAGTGTTATATACCTCGCGCTCTTCTTCCTTTTTTTTTTCTTTCTTCTTTCCTTCCCTTCTCTATCACGTTTACCTCTTTCCTTTCACGTGTTCCCCGCGCATATACGTACATCGCGGAACCCAACGATGCACAATGTTCAATGCACGAGGTTTAACCGGTGGTTCGTCCAATTATCGATCGAAAAAAAAAGTAAAATATTTCGTCGCGCAGGGTGGGGGCGTAAAACGACGACGACATTTTTCACTCGCTTTCTTTGGAGGTTATGCCTTTACGCTGGCGGGAAATTCGAACGTTCGGCTTTGTCATCGCTTTGTCCGCGCTTGTCAGTGCCATGATTCTCTCGTGTTTCGGGACTCGCGGCGTTTCACGCTGATATCACGAGGATCCAAATGTGATGTATTATTCACGAACCGAAGCGGGCGGGAAATTCGAATTATCGCTATCTCGATGACGCCTCACTAACGTCAAACCGTCGCTCCTCTTAACGGGAACTTCCGTCCTCTTCACAATTCCTAACTTTGCGAGCATGTTTTCCCCACAGATCCGATTTCAACCCGATTACGTCTGCATAAAGTCGTGATCGCTGGTACACTCGCTCGATCGGCGTTACGAATGGCCAACGGCGAATCGGGTGGGGGAAGTTGAAAAAAAGATGGCTGCTTAACATCAGCGGGAAATTCGAATTTTATTCATGACGCTGCCCCGTTTGTGTTTTTTTTTCTTTTTTCCCCCTTTTGGCCGCCGATTTGTTTCTTCGTTCTGCTTGAATTTTCCCGCGATCTTGAAAACTTCGAACACTCCGGGAATCAACGAACGTTCCCAGTCCGCTTTGGATAAACTTGTGTCACGTGTGATCAGACTTCCGAGGACTTGGCGACATCTCCGTTCATCACACACACGCGCGAATACTTTTAGAGTTCATACATTTTTAGGCTAATTAAAACCAAACTTCGACCTTTTGGTGAATCATTAAACAAGTAAAATATTGATTTGGTTTTAGCGATTTATCATAATGATAATGATAAACAATTTTGTGGGAAGTTAGCTTGCCATATTTTTATGATAAATTAAACAGATTAACTTTTTCATAGTTGGAATCCAATGAAAGTATGTATTTTCAAGTTGCCACAATTCTTTTAATGAAATCTCGGATATTTTTTACGGATTCTTAGAAAACGATTTTGATTCGATAAATTGATGTAAAATTGCTTTTACATTGATATTCACTATATGGATGTAAAAACTTTAACTTAAATGGATAACAAGCCAGAAATGGTAATTTTTTAATACAGTTTTTTAAATCCCAGTTAATATCAATTTTTAAGAATGATGTTTTTTAAAAATAAATATTAACGACTTTCCAGCCTAATTTCAGTTAATTTAAGAATCAAATTCGATAAGTTTCAATAATACGAACAAAAAATCGAAAGGAGAGAGATGCGAAGAAAATAAAATTGAATTCTTTCTTTATTTTACGAGAATCGATATTCAGTTGCATCTGCATGCTCGTCAAGAAATTTGCAACTTAAATCCGCGGAATATGATTAATAATAAAAATTTGAAAAACGTATGTTGCATTTTAAAGATGTAACCTTTAACACCGAAATTCAAGCATATTACAATTTCTGTATAAATAAAAAATCAATCACATTTAATTTCCGTCAATAATTTATTTCGAAGAGAGACAGAGATAACAAGAGAATTAATTTTCGCTGTTTCTTCTTTCACTAATAAGTGATATTAAAGTTGATGAGGTTTCTTGTTTAGCGTTCTGCAACCTACATCAACGAAATAAGGATAATAACATTTTTTTCAAATATTCGCTGTATTTCAAAGTTGTCAATTTCTCACTGCAATTATAATTGAATATCAATTCTTCATAACCAAAAAAAAAACAACTATCCCCCGTCATACCTCCCCCTCACTCTTTTCGTTAATTATTAGCTTACAATCTTTTTTCGAGTTTATCAAGATTCGAAACATATTTGAGGATTGTGTTCTCGAGACCATTTGCCCCATTGCATTTCCAATTCACTAATAAATATTCATTATCTATCCATCTATCTCTCTCTCTCTCTCTCTCTTTCTCTCTTTCTCTCTTAATACATATATAAGTACAGTTTAATTGGTCGTTATATATACAGATCCACACGTACACACACGTGACGAAATCGTACATATTCACTCATACAAATGTCTGTGAAATGCACATGTACTTCCGTGTGACTTGTGTCCAACGCGGTGGTCACGCTTGGCTAGCAAAACCTTAATTTTAGATAGAACAGATTGCACACCACGAATGATTCTGCTCTTCTCTCTGGTGCCACAGTCAGTTCGCTCGTTCCCTCGTAACGAGATTTCTCCAAATATTTTTGATTTCAATCCGTCTCTGTCCTTTCGAGTTTCCGTCTGACGGCGTTCTTTTATGTTTTTTTTTCTTTCGTTTTCCGTTCCGCCGAAAACAGAAGATGTTCGTGTTTTGTGTACATATGCGTGCGTGTGCGTTTGTGATTCCGGAAAAGGATTTTACGTGTAGTGGATGATGTGCCAACAATAGAGGAGGGGTAGACATTCGTACGTGTGTGTTTGCGTTTTTTCATTCCCTTCGTTTTTTCTACGCATGCTCTTGAATTTCTTTTTGTTTTTCTTTGCACTTATTTGTTGACGTTTCCCCATCGTGGCCGGGAAGTGTCTCGTGCGGACCTGAAGAAAAGGCACTTTGTCTTTCGCGGACGCGACAAAGACGAACGAGAAACGCCGCAGACTCGACGAATTTTATCGTTCCAGTTTTTCTTCTTTTCTTCTACTTTCGTTAGTTTTAATTGAAGAATAAACCAATTAATTTTAATTGAAGAATGAGTCAATTATATTTAATTTAATAAGTAATCGATTAAATTCAACTAAATGAATAATGCATTCATTTTATTTCGTGAAGAATCATTCGAGTAACTTGTATTTAAAAAATCATTGTACGTACTCAATATAAGAATCTATTAATGAGATTTAAGTGGAGCAAACGAGTTCGATTAAGAAAGTCACGAATTAATTTCAATTAATCTAATGATTCATTTGAAACCGAGAATCACGAATAATCAAATTTTTATTTTCTTTTTTCTCTGTTCCTGATCGTTTTAAATGCCATTGCCCACCAAACCGCGCTCTGATTGTAATCCTCTTATTTTTCTTCGACGCTCATTCCAGCTCTCGTTCCCTTCGAACGTGAAACAACTTTTTATTAATTTCTTTTTTTAACGGCTTATCGCACGATGGAATTTTATACCCGTGTAGATATTTGCGGCGGGAAATTCATATCCTGAGACAAAATAAACGATTTAACGATGGTAGCGGTCGAAGAAAAAAAAATGTCGATTTCATGACGGAATTGGACGGGATCCTTGCATGTACTTTAATCGATGTAATAATCGATTAATTTTGACGATTATTCGCAGCGCACTTTTTCGCGCATCGTCAATGAGCGGCCGCGACCCTCAACACTCCTCGCCAGACTATTCATCTTTATTCTCATCACGGCCGTGAATATTCGGCGCAGCCGTTCGCGAATGATCTTTCGTAATAGTTCGATCGGAATATCCGTAAATAGATCTATTCGAAGATACGCAGGAAACTATTTGTTAATTGCCGATTATGTATGATTGAATTTCTGGTGCCGAGAATTGTCGTACCCTCAGTTTACGCAATGCTGACGCGTGGCGTTTGAAATTACGTTGGTAGGATACACCGTGGCTGGAAACATACGCGACGTTGAAAAATGCAAAGATTTTTTTAATTTTTCTTCTATTATGATATTAACCAAAAAATTTGTTGAAAAAATCGAAGTTGAAAATCTTCGATAAAAACGTGTAAAAATCTTTAAACGATTTTTACAACGTAAATCAGCGAAGAAAAATTTAGTAGATAAAATGAATTTTTTTTCATTGCATTCCAACAATAAGATTATTATTTTTCCTATTAATATTTTTATAACGTTAATTCTATTTATTGAAAAAATTGATTTGAAAACTTATTATGCAACACATTTGAAATTTGCAAAGTAATATTTATACACATTTTAAAAATTATTTAATATTCAATAATATCAACTAATGAACTTTTTACCGTTTTTTTATTTTTGAAACGTTTAAGAATTTTATTTTATATACGTTTGTAAATGTAATATTCTCAGCGTTGCTAATATTAGCATACTAATAAATTATATAATCAATATTTTATAACGGTTTTAGAATTAATCAAATGAAGTGTTATTCAATTAAATGTAAAACATAAAAAAGTAAACTCTCAATTATTAAAAATAATTTGTTCAAAGTAAATGCTCAATAATAAATATTTTATAACTGAATATTCATTTAAATAAATGAGTTATCAAAACAAACGCCAGTATTTTGTAATTACTACAAATCGTGCCGATTCGAGAGACTTGCAAAGAAAATATCCAAACAATTAATCTCACAAGTCAGATGTTGTTACATTTTTGATAATACAAATGTAAATTTCGAAACGTTCATCATTATATTATTGTCACGTGAATGTAAAAAGTCAAATGATATTTCTCTCGAATCCGTTAACGCGTTATTAAATTTCCTTGACGATCCATTCGTTGCGGCGATTCTTGAGGGTTTTTAAGAGCGCGATACGGCGGTTCGTCGATTTCAATGTCGTCTTTATTGCGCATCGGTCAACGACTAACGAGAAACACAGAAGAACGACACGGCTGAAGAGAGCGAGAGAGATGGGTAAAAAGCGCGAGAATAAGTCCAGACTTCGCCTTATCATTGAATGTCCGACAGACCGACGAGGAGACTCGTAACATTCGACGAGAACGAGAAAAAATATTCGTTACCGCAAAACTCGCGATATTCCGTACAAGATTCCCGATATGCATGTACACAAGAGAGTGAGAAGAATGGCGGGGAGCGGGGGGGGGGGGGGTATGCTAAAGCAAGAAAAACAATCTCGAAAACAGATGTTCGCAGATAATTCCGAAGACATTGTTGAAAACAAACGACAATCGTCTCCGATGCCGATATCATATTGTTTTTGCAATAACTTTCAATACTGACTCTTTCATTGCGATTCGCTTGAGCTGAATTCTTTTGACAACAATTTTCAATGCTCTTGCAAAAAACAATTGACAATGTTTTTTTCATTGCGATTCCCTCGATATGAATATTTTTTTCGCAATGATTTTTAATACTCGTGAACCGATAATTATTTTTTCATTGCGATTCACCGTTAATCGCATTTTTTTGCGACAGTTTGCAATGTTCATGGTGAAATATTGATAAAACGAGTTTCTCAATGTCTGATTGTAGGATCTTAAAGTTTTACGCGTCATTGCAGTGCGACGAAAATTCATTTTTATAGTCAATTCTGTTCATTTTTATTAATTAATGAAGTATGTTTTATTTATATATATATATATTTAATATATCTAATTGAATGACTGGAGAAATAATTGACAAGTTATCGCAAAAGGGTCCTACTTTTATGAATATCGAGCGCATATATCATTTCTCTCAATAAATATTTTGTAGCCCTCTCAGTCCGACTCCCTTAAGGATGAACCCTTAGTTTTAGTAGTACATTTAAAGACTACTTATATTTTCGAAAATATCCGACTTTCCGTCTTATTACTCAATCGATAAGTAGCCGAAGCGACAATGGATTTTCAATGTTCGCGAATCCGTTATCGAAGAGTACGAAAAATAATATTATTAATATTTATAATATTTATTAAACGAAAGGGGGGTACGACTTGTCATTTTTTATACGTCCGGATGACGTTTGTTTAATCACCCATGAGAAAACGAATTTCAAAAATATTTGTAGTTATGTCGATCTTCTACAGATCGTTAATATACGCTACCGGAAACTCCCCTCCCGCCCCATCTCCTTCCGACCTTTTTCATTTTACCACGCCCTTGCGAGTGACGATCTCGAATAATGAAAAATTGAAGAATTTCGATTTCCTCTTCCGCGCCCAAGAGATTATCAAATTTTGCCAACCGGCTTCGCACTTCCGGTTGCAAGTCGTTTACGACTGAGGGGCGGGAGGGAGGGAGGGGGGGGGTATATACGCGGAAGGGCTGACGAGGGGTTCGTGCAACCGTCATTCGGATGGAAAGCTCTCTCGTGTCGGGTGCCTCGTGCGAGCCCGCGCGTTTATCGAGCAAGGGCGGCGATGGCGGGAGGCCTGGTCAGGTGGGGAAGGTAGCAAGAGAGCAGAGGAGACAAGAAGATGGGCGGAATATCCCGGCACCGAGCGATCCCTCGAACGCGTTCCGCGAACTGGGTCAATATCCTGGCAGTTCTGTCACGTTGACGCGCCCGCGCAATCTCCCCCAACGGCTCTTTCAACCCCCGCATCCTTCAACTTCACCATAACTAGCCTCCTCCCTCTCTTCATCGTAACTACGGACGAAAAACATGAAGATGAAAAATGGAAAACGTCAGGCTGTATATTCTTGGCCTCGATGTGTTCGTTATTATTATTTATTTTTATATATTTTTTTTTAATTTTCATATCATTGTTTTTCATGTCTGTACTTCACGTTTATTTTTTATTATTTGTATTGTAGTATTATTCTTTTTTTTTTTATTTGTATTATTAAAAAGTACGTTTTATCCTATTTATTTATTAATTATTTATTCGTATTGTTACCATCGTGACTGTAGTAATACAAATAAATAATTAATAAATAAAAATTTGCTCGATTTCAAATACAGTTTTCAACGGGAAAAGAAAATTGAAAAGTAAGAACACTCGGCTGTATCCTGCCCGATTATTTCACGACGAATTTGCTTCTTTGGAATCGTGAAACATTTTTTTGTAATTTTTTATTTCATTATTTTTATTTTCGTGAAAAAGCATTGTTTTAATATCGTAGTAATGAGTATCCAGCGAGAGCGTGTCAAAGTATACCAGCGATTTTAAAAGCCTATGCTGGCGAAAAGATATTTTATCGATCGATTATAATTAGGTACCGTTTTACATGTGCAAACTTCAAGCCCGCATAAGTGGGATGGCGATAATAATAAAAAAGGAACTATCAAAAAGAACGATTTATGATTAAAATTGGAAGAACACATTTTCATAACGAAAACAAATTAATAGAAAAGGGCAAGAAAACAATAAAGAAATAAATTGAAGAAAAAAATATAGAATAAAGATATAAAAGAGTATAAATAAATGGGAATAAAAAATTAACAAAAACAATAAAATTACAATCAATTTCCGTTCCATCGCGCTACGGCAACCTTCGACACTCCATTGTCACGCGAGGTACTTTGAGACGGTTACGTGCCCGAGGTACTTCGTAAAAAATTCAAATTCTGCTTCGCAAACAATGACACCTTTTCCTCTCTCCGTCGTGCCATCCTTCCCCTTTTTCGTGAACTTACTCGGCCCCCGATCTCCGCGATGCGAAGGCGAACATTATTTTCCCCTTTTTTCCTCTGCGCACGTGGATTCCGACATTCGAGTACCTCCAAATAATTCCCCTTCAGGCAAGGACTCGATAGGAACGAAGCGAGGGGAATTTGTTGTTGTCAGAAAAGGATACCTTCGTATTACATTGCTACTCTCAACGAACTCTGTATCAGGAACGATTATCGAAACGCCATCCGCGATATTTTGGATTTTTTGCACACTTTCTGCCGCAGACCTCGAAAGACCACACCCTTAATCCATTTCTAGGACGATCGATTGAAAGGGCTTTTTGCTTATTCACTGATCTGCTCTCTGTTCGGTACTGGAATTATACAACGTTTTTTTCATGCATAAATTGTTGTTTGTCGAGATTTTATGATTTAATTTTTTATTTATTTAATTAATTCATTGACTTATTCTTGTTATTATTATTGAGCAAATAGAATTTTTGTCAAAAACATTTATGTTATGGTCAAAAATACTTGCGTTATAATTTTTAAGAAATTTTATCATTTTGCATTTATTTAATTTTTTTTTTATCAAATATACATATTTGAGTTATTATTGTTATTACATAACAATTAGTATTTTCCGAAAAACATTTTTATGCTCCATGCTTAAATTCTCGCTTGTTTCCCGCTTATATTTTTTAATTAAATAAACAATTTAAATATTAAAACATTCGTTATTGTTACCGATAAACCGAAATATTTGCCGACTTAAGTTCATTGTAAATTGAATTGTTCAAACTTGTGAAGTAGGATTAGTGATTTTACGGAATTATTGTTATTTTTGTTTATTAAAATCACTGCAGTCTACGGAACTCTCAGTAGTTCATTGTTCATTGTACAGCGCTGATGCGTTGACAAACTTTGTCAATAGACAATCGTCGAGAACTCGTGTCTCGTAGGCTTTGATTGGGAGCTTCGAAACTCCAGGATGTACGGTATATCGATTCAACAGGACAAAACAGGAGGCGAGGGAGATGAAAAATTTTCATATTTTCTCCAATGTCCATTTTTTTCTAACGATCAAATTCGATGAAAAATATTATTTCGCGATAATTCTTTGATTTGAAAGCTATTGCGCAGCATTGACAAGACTGCCTTGTGGATACCGGTTTACCATTATTTTTGTTACATTTCGTATAGTTCTTACAATAATGTTGGACTCGAAATACAAAACAATCGAGTTGAAAAAATAAAACAAATAAAGCACTGAACCATTTTTGTTGGAGTCCAACGATGCGAACTTCAGGTCCACCTAGCTTGACCAGTACGTTTGGCGGTTCACGCGTGGCGCCGCAAACGTCTAGGTCGCAGGATCTGGGTCAATAATGAACCTCTTGTCAGAGCTACTCTTCGCGGTCCCGTATTCTGTCTTTCTCTATGCCATACAAGCCCGGAATTGTTCTATTCTTCTATTTTTGAAAAAAAAAAAAAAAAAGAAGAAGAAGCGTTTCGACTCCCTTCACCTGTGCAGATGCGATTGCAAAAGTATTATTATTATTGTTATTATTACTGTTTTTATTATCTAATATATTATAATATATTATAATTATTATTATTGATTAATCCGAATTTTTGTTGAAAACATTAATATTTCGTATTTAATTTCTGAGTCGATTTGATCGGCTATTTTAAAAAATGTAATTTACAATTAATCGACCGCGAAAGTTTTACTTGTAAAATCATATTCTAACGGTAGAGGCTGCAAAAATCAAGAACCTTCGATAACAAAAAAAAATCAAATAGAATAAAGCGACGATAATCTTTTTCCCGAAAAAATATTGAATCGGGAGAGTGTTTGGAATAATAATAATAACAGAGATTGGGAGAAGATGAATTTTTGCATTTAGAAATCGTTCAAATATATAACTGGGCAGACCTAACACCGTTGATACGATGGATAATAGAAATATAACATTATATTCTTGGAACTTATTAGCAGTGGAATTCAATCGCTTCAGCGCAGCAAATGATTGTAGAAAGCTTCGTGTGCTTCGAGATGCCCGCGAAAACTCCATTTTCCTGTTCGATCGCAATGAACGAGATGGGTTTCTGAATAAAACATAGTTAGGTATATGATATATAGGTGTGCATGCGCGAGTGCTCGAGACGAAGGAATTATTCGTGAAGGATACTTTGGCCTGTGGTTGCCAAGCAAAGATCGACCGTCTATATCAGGAAAAATTCCGCCTCCCTGATCTCGATACACGTACACAGTTACGCGTTATCTTGATCGAAAGAGTTTATCTTAACAACGGATAATACGGTTATCGGAAATCATTATGTATCTCTAAGTGCATTTAATTGAAAGCCATTGATAGCGCAGTGGACTGCTTGAAATAATTATCGCAGAGAAAATATGCACCCGTGCTCCCGGAATTGTTGTACGGGCCAAAACAAGCTACTATTCGTTATAGGAATGCCTTATGTTTCCCAATTAATCGAAAGTGTCGATATTTTCTTCAGAACTATCGATTAGAGTGATTTGGGTCAAGTGTAAACGCTTTGAAATCCGAAAGGTTGTCAGGCTTAAAAAATACAATAATAATAGTCAGGTTAGGCATTCATCGAACTAATGATTAAGTCAATAAATTTCAGTGAATATCTTTATATTTATTCAAAAAATTCGGAACTGAGATATACGAAAGGGAATTTGAATACCATGACCTCGTTTTTCTATTTCTTTATTTTTATTATCGAAAATGATGTAAAGTCAGTTTTTTTATGAATAGGCAAATAAGAATACCAAAAGACATTTGTATAATACTCGTAACTCAAATCTACGAAAGAAAGTCTCAAAAATTGAAAGAAAAAAATCATTTTTTTTTGCACCCTAATGATTCCACGAATCATTAGGATGCAAAGGAATTAGGAACATGGAATCGTCACAACGATTTTATTCCAAATTGTTATTTTTATCAAAAATGATATATCGCAGATTTGTTAGGACTCGGTGAATAAGAATTCTGAAAGGTATTTGCGTAGTTCTCGTAGCTCAAATTTACGAAAGAAAACTTGTAAAATTGAAAAAAGGTATTTTTTGTCGAATGCAAACTATGAAAACGAAACCTCCAACTATGATGGAGGTTTGTTTGATAAAGACTGATGGTGGGACTTGGATATAGCCGGTTTATATGAATATACTATGTACATATATACACAGGCCTACGAGAGTTCTCATATCGCAACTAGCGCCACGAGCGGCAGACCAGGGCACTAAAAATTCCGGACGTTTCACCCAGCGAGAATCTCGAGTTGTGCCGTCCGCCCTAATCGAGGGTTACAAGCCCCAATGCTGTACACGCCACGTGAAACTCTACGATGATCGTTGGTGACGACGATTTTAAGGTACCAAGGGTAAAACGCGGTCGCGTTTCGTACGTATCTTCTACGTCGTCGCAAACGAAGAGAATCGATTCTTCGAGGTATATACTCTCGGTGTTGGCGATGGCGGGTTTTCATATACGGATGTACGCGAGTATGTGTATCGCCACACGATGCCGGGGTCATTCTGACCCAATTGTACTTGGCTCACGAAGGGTAAAATCTCGTGAGTTCCTCATGCCAAAGTCGCGTCTACTCGTTCCTCGCAATTTTGAAGGCTAACACCCCGAACCTTCGCCTTTTTCCATCAATCCTCGTTCCCGTTGCTGCTACTCTTGTTTTCGGTCGACCGTAAGCAAAGTTGGCCATATTTTCATCACCGTGTGTTAACGAAATTCGACCGTGAACTTTGTATGGTTGGAACGCAACAAAAATGATTTTTTTATTTACCCGAATTGTTTCTGATGAACGTATCGTCATTTAAAGTTTAGGATCTAGATTGCTAATGAGAATATTGGAGTGATACGAGTGTTTCGCGTTGTGCTGATTCGCCGGCAAAAAATTAGATTGAAAAGGAGAATAATCACTACCGAACGACGACACTCGCCAACTCTGTGATTATCCCTTTTCCCTTCGTCCTTGTTTCCCTTGTTTTTTCTTCGTTGACTTTTACTTCGAGATCCGTCTTCTTGGAGAATGGAGCTAGGTTCAGGCGCGCACGAATAATTTTACCTGGGTGCTAGCGAGAACACTATGATCGATTTTTCGCTCGTTTTTACCGAGTTAATACTGAGTCAACGTATTCCCCGGTTCACGAATGATCGTTGACCCTGACGATTGACCGATGGACTACAGTGGATTGACCCCGCATATCTTCCGCGGAAAAAATTCAGTTTCTGGGTTTTTGTTATCTTACGTCGTTAAGGCCCTATCGTTGTTGTTCGAGTAGGCAAACATTCTCTAACATTCTTATCCTCCTAATTTCGAATGTGAAAGTAGACCACATAAATGTCGTAATGTCGCTATAACTATCCTCGACTTGGGAAAGTTGCGTGTCTGAAATTACTGATAGCTACTGGCTATCAGTAATTTTCCAAAGTCTGTTTTCTACGCGGATAATGTATCCCGCCAGTGGTGGAAGAACGGCCTGGGTTTCGGCTCCGGATGGTGCATCAACCAGTCATTGGAAAACGGACACTTCTGAATCATTGGTATAGATGCTTCTATCAAAATTATGTGGACATGAGAATCAGAGGATTTGTCTATTTCACGACAGGTTTTCCACTGTTTCCCCGTATCCACGGAAAATTTGGTATAGTAGAAAACGGCTGTTGACGCAGAGGGACGTTAGGCTAGATCAGTGAAGTGCAAGTAGGACAATTGCGAAAGAGTACAATTACGAAAGATAATACGTAAAAATCGTCAAACCCCGCAAACTCCTTTTTCTGATACGTGAAGCTAGTGGAATAAATCTAGAAATTCAGAAATGCGTTACAAAAATATGTTTCATCACACCCAATAGTAGTGATTAACCATGACCTAGTTCGCATAATGATGACTTAATATTACATTTTCTTTCATATTTTTATTATTTTACAATTTTTTTTAAATATTAGAAATTAAAAACATTCTTGTAGAAAGAGTCTCTTTTAACTTTCCATTAGTAAACTTGGGAAACGAAAAAAGATGATTCACAGTTTTGTCGCAAACGATTAGAAGTAATTTAGATTATGAATTTTCAAACTTCCCGCGTCTCGTACGTCTCTCTCTCTTTCTCTCTGTCGCTCTGACGTCAACGATTGCCATCTCGCTCGCTCTTATTCGCGCCATTCCAAACTCGTCGGGTCTTTAGCAACGCGCGCGTTCGCACAAGCCGACGACGTGCGAATTTCTCGCTCGTACGAGCTATGTAATAAGTACATTAAATGTTGAGTTCCGGGGGCGTGGGAGAAAGACAAGAGGGAGAAAAGGAGGGAGAGAGTTCAAGGAGTCATCAAATGCCACTGGAATTCGTTGCTCGGTCGCTATCGCGAAAAGTGTCTCGAGTGACGATTGTTTGAAGTCATTCGACCGGGACAAAGCGCGGAATAAAAGGCACCGTTGGTGGGAGAAACTGTCTCATTAAGAATTGGTAAAAGATCGACGTAACCTCACAAATTTACGAAATCCGTTTTCTCATCGACGGTAATATTTTCAACGAAGAATAAAGCATCAATCTCTGTATAATTCGTACACACAGAGATTGATGCTTTTATTTAACGATAAAAAATGCGTCGATCTTAAGGAATCGCGGTTTGAGAATGTCGACCGTCGCTTTCGGACTCACGTGTCAAATGGTACGTTTTCTGCATGTCTGTAAGGCCAGTCGGATATTTATTCGCAGCTCGAAGAGACACCCGACCTAGCCGCAACCGAAACTCGCATTTTGACACCCGAGTCGTCGCATTCCGTGAACAAACAGAAGAGAAAAATGGTTAAAACTTGGAGTCGCTGGTCGATAATTGTGATAAAACGCGTGTCTCGCCCTATCCTGTAGAGTATACGCCCCAGGTGGACTGGAAAGGGTTATGAAACTTTGTCCTGCTTCCCCCTCCCCCATCCCATTTGCCGGGCCTTCCCCCAACCACTGTAAATCAATACAAAGATACACTCGAGCACGTGGGATTCGTACACTCGAATCCGGGCCAATGATTCCTCCACTGGTGCATTTCCCATTATACGTTCCGCGTATTCAAGGGGACTTCCGGTACGCGCTGTATAGCGCGAGCGTGTGTGCCACGAGAGAAAATTAGCCCCGACGTTAATGGCGGATTAACTTTGACATTTGTAGATAATAGATCGTGCGGCTTTCACTCTCTCTCTCGAGGGTTATTATTATTCGTCACTCGTACATTTGGACGATCGATTCTCGAGTAAGAGCGAGAGAGGGGACCGAGTCTGAGAAAGGGAAGAAAAGTGGGGGCAGCTGGCCTGTGTCGTTCACGTCAGCAAATTAAATGAAACCTGGTGGCTCGCCAAGATTTTTCGCGTTGACGTTGACGATGGTTGAAGGGAGGGGAGAATCCTCCCCTCATCCAACTCCTGTTTTTCCTGGCTCCAAGGTCAAACGAAGCGCATCAACGAGTGACGTTTTTCGGCTCGTGTGTGCTCTTTTTTATACCCCTCTGCTTCTTCTTCTTCTTCTTCTTCTTCTTCTTCTTCTTCGTTCTGCTCTTCGCTGTCATCACGACTTTTACGCCCTCTTTCCGTCTCTTTCTCTCTGTCTCGTACGCACTCTCGGTGCATGCCCATTCTGCTGGTTCACCGAATGTCTAAAGTACACTAATCGCCAAGTCTCGATCGGTCCTCAACGTCCTACTGACGAAAACTCTCGCTTTTTTTTTTCCTTCGTCTACGCATTATTATAGCAAATTTTAACCGGCGACGAGGTCAGGAATAAAATATTTATCGCGCGGGTCAAAATATTGATATCACGGTGCGGTTGACCGAGTAAAGTCAACCCACGGTTGACTTTACTCGGAGTAAAGTGCGATGCCGAGACGTCCCTCTGAGAAATCACCCTCGGCTTACGTATCGTCTTATTGTATAACGCGTAAGTACCTTGAAGGGCATGCGGCGCTCGCTGGGCCAAGGACACGAAAAATCATACTACTTTCTTAAAGATTACTATCTCGATTCAACGGTTCAGCTTGAACGCATTATGTATCAGCAGTGGAAGGGAAGGGGGGGGGGGGGGGGGGTTAATTTGGCAACTCGACTGCTCGCTTGTTCGTCAGAAATTGCGAGGTTCATTTTTGTTCCAAAAAGTTCTAAGTTTTCAGTATTTCTTTTTGATGAAAATAATCGGATGAGGAGGCTGCGATTTTTTGTATAATTGATACGGTATATTGCCGGGTTTGAAATTTATTTCATTGAAAAATATTCTGTAAACAAGGAGTTATTTATTATTACCCAAACAAAGTTGTGCAATTACACGGCCAATCGGCGTTGGTCCTTCCGGTAGCTAATTTGATTATAATTGAAACGTGGCAAAATATAAATTTATTTTGCACCTTTTTTTGTTCACTTTTATTATCTTAAGTTTTTCTTATTGTTAAAAGCTTTTTTTGCAAATCGGGGTCATGGATTAACTTAAAAGGATAACATTTGATATTTTAAAAAATGAAGAATTCATTCAACATTAGAAACTGACTAGAATTAATTTTTTTTTGGCGTTACAAAAATCAAAAGTTCAATATCAGTGATATTTTGACAATTACGGCAAATACAGGAGTGTAGAAAAAGAAGTTCGATCTTCGACAAAAAACCAGTAGCTGTAAGCATTATAAAATTTTCAATAATTATAATCCAATGAAATTTATTTTTTAAGAGGAGTTTTTAAAATAATTCTTGACACATACGAATTTTGCGATGGTCAACTTAAGGTTTTCTAAGCATAGCTCTTTATAACAATAATAATGAAAATTTTTTAGTTTTCGTTGTATTCCGACGATGTGAGTTTCAAGTCCATAAATCGTCTCATCACGAATATTTTTCGAAATTTGTTCACTTTCATTCTAAGATGAAGTAAAGGCTTTACTAAAATTATCTATAATATGCCTAAAGCCCTTAGTATCGTAAGATTTAACTAAATGTTCCAAAATCTCGACTTTTTAAAATTAACATTAATTAGTCAACCGATCTTCCGTATTCGTTAAAAAAAAAATTAAGTAATTAAATCGAAAGTTTCGTAAATCGCTGGTTATTTTTACGATTATCCGAATATTTGAGAAAAAAGTACACGCAATATTCATGAAACTTGTAACTTTAATGCGAGGAAAAAAATTGACAAAAAACAATTTTTCACTCGAACGTACGGCCGCGTTTCTAGCATCGTAAAGAGAGCACTCGCACTCGAATTTAATCGTACGCGTACTGTAAGATAATTCGTATCGTGCCTCGAGGTTTTTCGCTCGCGTCGCGACGGCCAGTGGCGCCCTCAATTGTGAACCGGCTTTGTACGTCGCAACGGTCGGTAAAGCAGATTAATCGATCGAACCTCTCGTCCTTTCTCACTCCCATCTTCGGATGCGCCTTTCATAACATTCTATTTTGTTTATTCCTTAGTTTGTTTCTTTGATTATTCAACACTTCGAAGAAATAAAATAAGTATTTATTTCAGCGGCGAAACTCTTCGACGTATTTGGATGGTCCGAGGGACAAGGGCGCGCAGATGTCGCGCACGTGTTCCTCGACCAGTTCCGCTAGTGTACTGTGTAGTAAAAGGAACAAAAACAAAAACAAAAAATACACTCGTGAAAAATAGATCGAGGACGAAAACGAGAAGGTCATTGTACCGTTTCTACCAGGCCACGCTCTTCACACGTTTCGTTTATACGAACGAAAAAACAACATCTCCCTCTTCCACTGTTTCATTTTTTTTAAACTTCCGTAAACTTGGTTTTTCGTTTTTCGCACTCGAAACACAAAAACACACGCGTAGGTTCTGTAGACTAAATTAGACGAAGAGGATTTAAGTTTGAAAAGATAATTCTCATTTGACTCCAACTGTTCAAGCTACGGGAATCTAGAACTTGAAGCAAAAAACATCTTTGCGTGAAACTCCCCAAAGTTGTTGCAGATTCGCAACTAACCTCAAGCAACGTGGGGTCGATAACGACCTCGAGTGGTTACGACTAAATTACATCTAATCTCAAAAAGGACGCTTTTCTTTTGTTAAGGAGTTTTTGTAAATTGTTGCCACCGTATGACTGACAATTTTGATGTACAACATAAATTGATTTATCGTGAATGTCTTGACTTTAAATCTACTCGAAAACATACTGGGTTCGCAACCGACGCCATTCAATTTTTGACCGATAATAATTGGAAAAACTTTTTTTTCGCGACGTATGTTTGTACTTTGTGCTAGTCTGATTGCAAATATGATAAAACAAAAATCGATGTAACTTAAAAAAAATTTATTCGAAGCTACTTCCGCTATTAGGGTCGAATTAAATGATGCAAGCTTCAATGACCTGAAAGCTGCAACAAAAACTATGTTTTACAGCATTCCAAATTTCCTGGCAGGATGCCATCAACGAACGTTACGTAAATTTTTCACAGGTCTCTTGATTATCAATCCACCGTGAATTAAACAAATATATAGCCGGTAAATAACAAACATTCAGGAATCAGCGAACGAAATTCGTTATTTTTCAAGGACGCAAAGTGTTTACTCATTGAGAATGTACGAATATTAGTTTTCGTCCTCTCTCGCTCTACACGTGTTTCTACTCGATCTATCGGAAATGGCCGAAGCCCCGGCACCGGAGACGAGCCACTTCCGGTGCATGTTGGATTCGCAATTGGGGTAAACGCAAGGGGTAGAACAGAGGTTCGCGGTGGTGCGCAATTTGTAGCGATGGTCCGTTGAACCTCCGTGACATTGGAAAGCGTCGAATCGTTTGAAGGACGTGGGGTAGGAATTGCAGCGATGGAAGAGGGGAAGGGTGTATTGAACGGGGTGAAGGTGTCGACCGCTGTACACCCCTTGCAGTTCAAACATACTTATCGATAGTTTAGTACCTTCCTGGGAACGTTTCCACCCTTCCAACCACTAACGTTTTCTCCCCCTTTATTTCTTTCTCTCTCGCTTTTTCTTTTTCCCTTCAGCTGCTTCCTACACCACGCGTCATGTAATCCCCCGGAATCCTTACGTATTCTTGACACGATGCAGCCGGACTGAATTTATCGCGAATTTTATCCTTCGCCAGAATTATGAGTCAATTTGAATATCTACCACTTAAAAAAATAACGTTATGAATAATTGTACTTAAATATTCGTCGAGGTTGTAGACTGACGTTCAAATTCAAGATTTTTATGGGGTTCAAGTATGTTTCCAATTTCCTTTCTTTTAATAATTTATTTTTATTATCATCCAAAGATATATTTTGTATGTTTGGAACATAAATCGTTATATGAGAATCCTTAACAATATTTGCGCGATCGTCGTAGTTCCAATCTAGCGAGAAAGATAATGAAAATGAAAATTTAAAGCTATTGATTTTTTTCTGATTACGTAGCTCGAGTTCCTATTTACCGAGAGGTG
Organism: Ophioninae sp. A BG-2022a; assembly: GCA_030523105.1. Lineage (NCBI taxonomy): Eukaryota > Metazoa > Arthropoda > Insecta > Hymenoptera > Ichneumonidae > Ophioninae sp. A BG-2022a. The sequence continues at coordinate 2,395 of JAPYZI010001787.1, read as the reverse complement.
ATTTTAGTTTCGATTTAGTAAAATGTCATTTTCAAAACGGAAAATAGTTGATTATTTATTTGATTTTATTTACAATTTTTTACATTAATATTTGCTTTTTTTACGTTTTACTCGTTAAAGTTTTAGCAATGGAAAAACAGGTTGGACTACTGTAATGACCTGAAAATCAGGCTGATGAAAATTAGCTATTGTTTGCAAGGTTGGAATGCAACGAACTTGGTTCTTTTTGTACTGTTCTTTTCTCTTTCTTTGGAGCTTCGGTACATTGATACTTTTTTGCACATTTGGGCTACGAATAACACAGAAATATGTTTAAAGATTCTGATTAGGGATCTATTAGGTGACAAAAGAAGAATTTAGACATAAGTGAAAATGAGGAAAAGAAGAAATAAAGAACGACTTTGTTGTATTTCAACGATACATACTACAGCATCATCTTTTTTCCGGATTCAGTATTTGATTATGCTGATGCAAATAGATCGGCTGACCTTCACCGATTAAAGTTTGCTTGGTCCTCGCATTGGTAGTTTCAATTAACGATGCTAGTAGATCAAATGAACGACAAGGGTTGGATATTTAGTTGGAAATGTTGAATTAACCAATAATCGTTGGTGTTCCAGTGTCCTAGATTAGAGTCCATTTAGATGAAGTGTCTAGTTCTATCCCAGATTCGAGCACGTTGAAATGTCTTGAAAAATGATTTCTTTCGTCTCGTATTGTTTCGGTTTGTTATCAAACGAATGTCCCTATCCAATCGGTGGCTTTGACAGAATCGTGAAAACGTCCGAATCCGGATGAAGATGACTTTTCTGGAGCTGCTGAAAAAGTCTCGCGATCGGTTGAACGTTTTACTGAATAGCGGTGTTATTGACGAAAACGAGAATGGTGAAAGCACCGGGGGAAAAATCAACGACGAATGCAACAGCAAATCGAACAATCTTGTCGAGGTTAACAATCAGCCAAAGATCGAAAAATCGCGGATCGGTAACGAGAACGACGATAAAAACGAGATCCTCGAAGATCGTACGAGCAATCGCAATTTTGACAGTTACGCGAAAGATAATAATGTTGAGAGTGACGACAATCCGGAATTCGGCATCGGCGAAAAAAAAACTGGCGCTATGAATAACGATGACAATAAGGATATTTACGATTCATCGTCGAAATCTACGCCCGGAAAGGTTCTTCTTCTCTTTCAAATAGGTATGGTAAAAAAAACGCTTCGCGTGATCCTCGCGGTGCCGTTGAATTCCTCACTCCTTGGAACGCGAAGGGAAATTGTCGAGACGATGAATTTGCTTTGTTGAAATGCAACGATCCTTTTTTCTTTAATTACTTCTTATTTGTTTATTTGAATTGTTATCGAAAACCATTTTTTTTGCAACTAAAGGTTTGAAAAGTCGAATAAAAATATAGAAAATCTTTGGAGTGATTTTTACCCTTTAAAACAACCGAAAAACTTTGTGGTATCAAAAAAGAAAAATTGATTTTCGTTGCATTCCCAAGACACGAATTTTTCATAATGACTTGATTATTGATTTTTTTCAGTTTTTGCAGGCATCTCATGACTAATTTTTTTTTTTGCAGTGACTAAATATTTTATATTCTTTATTTTCTACATTTTTTTTGAGTTCGGCGCCATAGCTTGATTATGAAAAAAAAAACCTTGTTTTTATAAGTTTTTTACGACTTTATCATGGAAATTTTGGGTTTTGGGGGAAATGAATGGTAGATTCGTGCTCAGGGGATCAAATTACATCAAAATGGACCATTAAAAAAAATATTAAAAATCCAAATTTTTCGGGGATTTTTAGGGAAAATAAGTTTTATCACTAAATCATCGATAACTTTTTTTCCTTTAGGATTTGGCACTCCACTTTGGGCTCAATCTCTTCGTTATGATTTTCTCTTCAAAATGCTTTTTTAATAATTAGAATCCGATGATTTTTCGATTTTTGGCAGAATTTTAAAGTGGGACCATCGATTTTTGCAAATTTTTCCATACATACCCCTTTGCGTTTTTTTTAGCGATTTTTCAAGTGGAGATTCCGGGAAAACTAGACGAGATATCGATACGAATCCAACGCCATTATTTAAGTTAGGCAAAAACCTTTTCCAAACCCCCCTATTGAACCTCCATAGCATATGAGAAGCTCGCTCTACGACCTTTTGAAATATCGTGATTTTCAGGATTCTGGGAAAGTGGCCGGGGGGAGTCGAAAAAATTTTTTTTCCGTTTTTAAGCTTTTAAAAGGATGTATTTGATCGGAAATTTTCCGCTAATTACGAATCTGCCCGAGTTTTTGCCGAAAGTGCAAAATTAGACTGGGAAAATGCGAAAAACCTTTTGTAGACTATTTTTCTGACGTTTTTTTTCGCTTGTTTTCCATTTTTG
>JAPYZI010001786.1:0-30225 GCA_030523105.1 Ophioninae sp. A BG-2022a | reverse complement strand
GATTTTTGGCAGAATTTCAAAGTTGGACCATCGATTTTTGCAAATTTTTCCATACATACCCCTTTGCGTTTTTTTTAGCGATTTTTCGAGTGTACTTTCCGGGGAAACTATAAGAGATATCGATACGAATCCAACGCCATTATTTAAGTTAGGCAAAAACCTTTTCCAAACTCCCCAAATGAATCCCCATAGCGTATGAGAAGCTCACTCTACGACCTTTTGAAATATCGTGATTTTCGAGATTCCGGCAAAATGGGCCTGGGAGGTCGAAAAAATTTTTTTTCCGTTTTTTGAGTATTAAAAGGGTGTATTAGATCGGAAATTTTCCGCTGATTACGAATATGCCGGAGTTTTTGCCGAAAGTACAAAATTAGAGTGGCAAAATGGAAAAAACCTTCCTAGACTATTTTTGTTGACATTTGCTCTCGAAACGGGGGGTTAAACGCGAATGAAATGAGTGGATTTGTCTTCAAGGTATAAAAATACACCATTTGACGGATGACATTTGGTCATGGGACACCCTGTATATAAAAACAAGTATATCTTTATTCCGTATCGTGTTTTCGATGAAATAGGCGTTCGATACAGGAACATTCATTGAACGGAGAACGAAGAGCCCGAATAGAGAACGGAATGACGGTACCCAGGAGTTTTCCACCGCTATCGAGTGATCTGAATAAATATGCGCGATACCCAAATTCCCAAACTCTCGCGTTTTTCGATCCCGATAAATTCCAGTGCTCGACCCACGCTATTTTTTTTTCTTTCGCCATCACCGTGCGGTAGTTGAATCGCTTCTAGGCGCCACCGCCACGAACCTGGAACGTTTTCGATAGTTTCGTAAATATTTATATCCTCGACACATATGCGATCCGGTTCGAATCAATTCGTTCTCGTTGGAGGTGACGAGGGACCGGCCACTTTCAACGGGACCGTAACAACGATGGGACATGAATTATGCACCAGTTTTCGTTTTTGTTCCCTTTTGTTTCACGGAACACTTTTATATCCCCTGGAAAAAGTAAATTGGTATTCCAAAAAAATCCTGGGGGTTTCCAGATGAATTTAGGTTATTCCAGGGAAATCTAGGAGATTCCTGATGAATTTGGGTGATTCTAGATAAATCTAGGGGATTCTTGACGAATTCAAACGATTCCACAGGAATGTAGGCAATCAAAGAGGAATCCAGGAGATCGAAGAGGGATCTAGGGGATCGAAGAGGAACCTGGAGAATTCCAAATAAATCGAGGATGTTCTTTCAACCTTCGATCCCGGTTAATAGTTACGAGAAATTGGATTTTTTACGTTCCTTTAAAAATAATTGAATATTCGTTAGAAAATCCGTTCCTAGGATTTCATCGAGCCAAACAAACCCAAACGAACCCAGTAAAAATAATTACTCCTTAAGTACGCTTCTAAATATCTTATAGTGATACTTATAGTGAGTTCTAGTTCCGTTGTTCGCTTACTTCTTTCGGTAATCTCTAGTAAATTCTAGTTAAGACTTTTTACGAAATTCTGGTTACGAAATTAGAAAAAAAAAAAAAAAAAAAAAAAAATAAAAAAAAAAAAAAAAAAAAAAAAAAAAAAAAAAAAAAACGATAACAAAATAAAGAAAATGAAAACGTTTGCCAGGCGACGTTCAATTTCCCGAAGGAAAATACGGTTTTTCCTTGGATCCGGGATTTCCTAGGGTCGGATACAACCGAACAAGATTGCGAACATCGGGAACGCACTCGGCGGCTCGAAGTATCTCGGCTCCTCCCAGCCTCTCGTCTAACATGGATGTCTACCATCTAGAAATTGTACGTTCAACCAGAATGAAATCAGAGTCGCGAAATTCCCTCTCTACTACGGTTCGTAACCCTATTAATCGTCGCTCAAACGACTCGCCGGAGAGTCGTCGAAAATTCCAAAAAAATTAAAAGAAAAAAACGGATAATCGTCGGGGTCGAGAAAAATAGTTGAACGAAGGGACGAAAAGAGACTTGGAACGAACGTGTACCTGATTGTGCGGGCTCAAAAAATACATCGAGGAAAATTCCGAGGGTAATGAACTCGTAAATGTGGCCAGTTCTCCACATTTGGTGAGAGGGAAGGGCGGAGGGAGGGTACGACTGAAGAACTGGAAATGGAGAGAAGTTTGGGAGATGAAAGGCACGAAATTACAAAAAACCGTGAAAGCTCGCGAAACGAGGGTTAAAAATGAACCGAAAAAAAAAAAATGTAAAAACTTTAGCAACGTACCGACAAACTTTTCGGACTGGGAAAATGAGACCGAAGTTTCCAGTGTCGAAGCGCAATGAAAGAAACATTCTTTTGTTCCGTTTTCCAAAATGTGGACAAGTTTGGAAACCTGATACACACATATATATATATATTGAGTCAATTTTTAATTTTGTAAATATTTGGGTCTGTTAGGGTTGTGAAGAAACACCGAAAATGGGGAAATTTGTGTTTGTTGAGATTTTAAAATTTCTTTGGAATGATTTTTGGCCTGATAATGAAAAAATCATTTTTTAGGCGTTTGCTGAAAAAATCTGTTTTTCAAATGTACACTATCTTTTTTGGTATAATTATGAAAGACCAGAAATAAAAATATCAAAAAGATTTTTCAAAGTCAGAGACATCGAGTCCACCCCGGAAAAATCGATCAGAAAAAATCGTAAATTTCCATTTTTCACATATGACGATTTTGTTTTTTCTCTTTAGAATTTCGAGCTTCGATTATTCGCTCAACGTCGTTTTTCCATCGAAGATAGATTTGAAAAACGATCGAGCGTTGCATCGTGAAGCCGTTGAATCTGATTCGAGCGATAAGTAAAGTCGACTATTCAGGATCACTTGAGCAGATTAAGCTTGGAATTCCGGAGGCTGATGGCCGTTTCAATGTCTCAATTTGAACCCGAGCTCGAAAACCGAGGCGTTTGTAACGCGAGAAGTGGACGGAATCGCGAGAGGACGTACCGATGATACTCGGGATATCCAGTTTCAACGATGCTCGTGATAATTCATTGCCTTTCCCGATTAGTCAAGAAAATCCACTTTCCCTCGAATCTCGTTGCTAATTTTACTGCAAATTTGAATAAATCGAATTGTTCACGTTTTTATGGATATATATAATTCATTAACTGCTTCGAGATTATTGATAAACAAGATCAAAATTAATTACGTAAAACGAATTACTTAAAATTATTTACGTAAAATTATTTATTTTGTAAATAAATAATTATGTACAAAAAAATCGAAATTATTTTATATGTTTAATGTTTTTCATCGTGGGGGAGGGGGTAATGTCATAATATTTTTGTTTCGGTTTAATTAATAAATAATTTAATCACTTAGATTCACCCAAACAAACCCAAACAAACTTCGAAAATTTAAATCCGATGCTAGACCAGCCACTTCTCGTTTATCAATATCTGTCGTTGACATTTTTCTTTTTTTTTTCCGAGCGAACAAACCCAAACAAACCCAAACAAGCTTCGAAAATTTAAATCCAACGAAATCCAAGACCAGCCACTTTTCGTTCATGAATATCTGTCGTTGACAATTTTTTTTTTTTTTTTCGAGCAAACGAGTCTGGCAAATCGATCGATTACCCACCGATGATGCGTTATTGGGTCAACTAAAAAGAAAAAAATAAGGGTGATAAAAAAAAAAGTAGGAAAAATGTGAGATTCATCGTATATTCATAGTAACAACGACGTCGAGGACGACGATGCGCCGAGTGGTACCCTAATACTCCCAATACATTCAACGCTACAACAAGGTTGACGTAGCTCGAGGGATGGTAATAAAGTATTTGGCAAGGGGCCAACCGCGTGGTCGCGCAGGTCCCCTTTTAGCCGACACACAAACCGGAAGCACACGCGTGCCTCCACTGACCCACCCGAACCAGTGACGTTCCACGAATTTTCGTTAATAATCGGGTTTTTAAGAAAAAGACGTTTTTTCGAACCACTGGACCAACTCGAGGAACTCGTTCGTTATTCAAAAATAATTGTTACATTCACGTGATCATTTATAGTGATAGCAATGACAACAATGATAACCATAAGAACAGCGATGATGGACGTGACAGTTATAATAATTATAATAAGATTTACTTACGATAGTAATAATTTATAAGTATTTAATTCAGTACTTTTGTATTTTTTATAGGTTTAACTAAAATGATAAAACTATAAAAGTATAAATCAAAGCAATTGCTATTTTTTTTTCTGAAAATATAAAAACACATAAAATATTTTTTAAGGCTTTTACCAAGAGCATATTAATTCGCGATTTCGAAAGTTGCGCGATCGAAAATACGCGAAATCGTGATTGATTATTCACTCCTTGTATAAACGTAACGAGATAATAACGAAGGTGCATAAAACATTTCGGTAAAATCGAAAAATTTTATAAATCGATGAAACAATTAAAACTAAAAAATAGTTTTCTGAAATTCTCAAAATTCGTGACCAGTGGTAGAAAATAATATCTTCAGGTATATGGAAGAAAGAAACTTCAATAGAGATACGCATGAAGGATGAATATAGCGTTCGTCTCCTTTTGTTTTGAGTATCCAGCGGTTTTTAGTTCCGCGAGTACTCCTCCACTCGGCAATACTCTCCCACTCCTCACGCACGGTATCTCATAAAGTCGAGCGTAGTTCGCGCAGGCGCCACCCGACCCCACTACTCCACTCCCGCCGCTCCCGCGACTCCCCCCCGCCGCCTAACTTCTTGAAAGTCGCTTCGCGTACACTTCTCGAGTCGCAGAAATCGCGGACTCTCTCCCTTACCGCCTCTGCCCCCTTGCCGCCACCCGGCGCCCTTTCTAGCCCGAGTCCGATCTCTTTCGCTACACTGACCAGCCTGAGGCTTGTATCTCTTCCTTCTACCGGCCCACCCCACCACGCTCGCTCTAACGGTTTCGCCGCTCCCTCGTCGTTCGGCGAACTCGTGCAAACTCGACCAGCGGAATAAACATAGCTCTCCCCCTTCTCGGTCTTCCCTTTCGGTAACGAAAAAGATTTTCAGCGACGGTTGGTTTTACGTGAATTCTTTCGTTTCGCGTTCGCACGAGGATGGACGTCGTGGAGGGAGTAAAGATTGGACGGGGAGGGGGGAGGGGTGGGGGAAATCGGTCTTGCCGCGTGTGCAGCGCGCGCGTTCGTACTCACTTGCCGATAATCTCGCAGAGCTCGTAAACATCGTCGAAGAGAACCTCGTCGTCCGCCATGGTGTGAGCGTTGCGTGCGTGTGACGAGTGGAGTCCCTCTAGGACCCCCTCGTCCCTCCGCGACCGCCGAGTGTCCCGAGGTTAGAGTCGTCGGAGGGAGAGAGAGAGAGAGAGAGAGAGAGAGATACAGATGAAAAAAAAGAGGAGAACAGCTTCGGCGCGTTACGTCAACAACAACAACACATACACACACCCACGCACACGCACACACCCGTTCCAAGGGTGCGCACGAACACAACCGTTTGGATATATCCCCGGCGCGCTGAAACGGTAGCTGGAAAGTGGTGGAGATTCTTTCCCGCGGATCTTTCGCGTGCCCGAGGTGCGCCGCGTTGGCTCTATAGTGTTATCGAGAGTCGCGCTCCCGCGAACGGCGAGCGGTGACGGTGGTGGTGGTAGTGGCGGTAGCGGTGGTAGTGGTCGCGGGCGGCGGCAGCGGCGCTTTCTTTTTCCTTCTCTTTTACTCGAGTTTAGTACGTACGAGCGTCGGTCGTGGCGCTTCGAGGCTACGCGTGACGACGGTAACGTAGAAACCGCGCGGCGTGATCCGAGACACCGATGGCTCGGGCCACGGTAGGTTAACCTTCGCGAACGAGAATACACGAGCGATGACAGGCGGGTGATCGACTAAGCCCACAAATGTGGGTTATCGCGTTGGTCGAGCGGTGTGTCGATTCGCGTGTTTATTCACGTCCGATGCGCGCGTTGTATACTCCGCTGCGACGGATATTCCGTGTACATCCGTCAACACTGCGGGAGATTCGTCGCTTGGGTTTGTTCGACGCGTTACCGCTCCGGAGCTTCGTCGATTACACCTACACTCCTGACGACCGATCGCTCTCTTCGCTCCTAATTTTACGGCGAACGCGTACTTTTTGGAACTTTCACTAGCGGATTTCGAAGGACAGCGGAGATTCCGCGATCGTCGCGATCACTGCTCGGACATCGTCTCTTCCTCTGGATACAACTCGCGGACCGGGCGGACGAAGAACTCGACGCGGAGCTCGGGATCGTTGCGGGAGGAGCTGATCGACGGCACGCGCCGGGTACACGTATCAAACCGCGCGCAACACGACGATCACCGGACACCCCAAATTCTCTCGAGACCTGCCGGGGAAAAGGACAGCTAGGAGAGAGAGAGGAACGCGCACTTTGGAAAGGACACGATACAACGCGATCTCGAGGAGCGGTCTCACGCCAATAGCAACGAACGTGTATCTCCAACGGACGTTCGATAGCCAAAGAGCTATCGAACTCTTCGACGTTTGGTCGTTCGATGCCGATACCCCGATTGCATTCCCACCGAGAGCTCTCCGCTTGTCCCTCAGCCACGAAGGGCGCACTGTTGTGATTGCCGGCACTTCTCCGAGGCTGGATCACCGAACGCACCGATGTACCTTATCCTCTTCTTGGCCCGCGCCTCCACCAACCTGGCCACCCTCTTTCCCGTCACCCCACGAATAATCGCGTTTGACGCACACTTTCCATTTTCCCTTGTGTGTTTTCTCGTGTACGTGAGGGGTGGGGGTGCGGGACTGTGTTCGGTGTTCTTGTATATCCTGCGTGTCCGTGTGTGCGTGGATTTGTCACCGCGGTGAGAATTCACCAGCAGCACGCCTCCCTATGAGGGGCCGGGGACGAGAGTCGCCCGCTCCGAAGCAAGACTGGTTGCATAAAACGAGCGCGAGCGACTGCGCCGAGTGTGCACCCTCTCTACCGAGCTCCTCCGCACCCCCTGGGAAACCGAGGGTTCGTGGTGGGGCGGGCGTGGCGCCTTCCTACGTTACTTACATGTATACCCATGTGCTCGCGCACGTCTATATACGTATGTACACGAACGCGTATCATGTACGTATCACGCTCGGTACACGGGCCAGCTTGATGACTCCGCGAAACGTACGGGCGTCCCAAGCTGCCGATTCAACAGTCGAATCGCCCTAGTAATGCCCTTTTTCTCCGCAACGTACGGTACCCGTACGTTCGCTCGTGTGTGAGTGCTCGCGTACGCGGAATACAGTCAGCCCCCAACCTCGCTTGCCATTTTTCCTACTATCAACCGCCCCTACGCCCTTTTAAGCCCTTGTCCCTCGTTACGACCCTGCTCCGATCTTTATCCCCAACCTCCCCTCGCCCTTACCTCTCACCCCCGCTACGTAGCTAAAAAAAAGTGTTCTCGTCACGATCGACTGCGCGTACGGGGGGAAAACCGAGGGTAAAGCGTGGTCGGGCCTACGAAGAGAGCCGCCTCGACCGGAGAGCTTTCACCTCAACGACGAACCCCCGCGCGCAACGATGAAACTCTTCCCCAACAGCCACCCCTCCAATTATAAGGGATGAAACCGCGCACCCACCCCAGCGCCACTCACGGAAAATCGACGCAGCTTTTTCGGGAAACCGCGAAGCTAATAGGCTTCACGGTTACTTACGGTTTTTGGAACGTTATCTTCGGTAGGCCAATCGGTAAACGTAGTTACCGGGTTGATCGATCGATGGACGTTTATGATTTATTTACCGATGGTACTACGGATCTCGTCTTTCTGGAACTTTATTGGGGTCTGTCTTATCAACCGTCGATGCGTTTGGTTCCGTATTGAGAACCGGCTCGTACCACTTTTATCGAACCCAAACAACGGCTACGTCTTCGCTTTCCTCGAAAAGTAATTTGTTTGGGAAGGAACTTGGTGGTAGAATTTTTACCGACCGGATGTGTCACGCGTAACCTTAAACTGGAAGTTAGTTTTGAAAAATTCCGGGTTTCTCTGGTTTTGGACTTTTGGTTACAGGTATCTTTATTGCCAGGTGTATCAATCGCACACTTGAAGCGAAGTTGGTAATACAGTTTGTTTGGAATGAATTTTCGTAAAATTCCGATGATTTTGGTAACCCCGTTGTAAATTGAATCCGTTATCGATAGCTGCTTCGTTACCGCTGATACTGTTCCGTTCTTGTCCACCTACCGGGACTACACAGTTTTAGTTTATTTAGAGTTTAGAGCTCTATTGCCTCTTTGATCGACCTTCAGTCGTCAGGCCTTGGAAGTTCCGTCGGTAAATCGCCGTTTCCGCTGGTAACGATATCTTCGATGCGTCCATTTTTTCCAATAATGATAACACGGTATTCAACGGTTGATTCGACCGCTGCACTTGACTAGCGCAGTAACGATAACCCGTCCAAATCATTTTCCAGATCTTGCTCCCGACCGAATACCGTTAGCACCAAGATCACTCGGCGACCGCTCCATCTCTTGTACAGGCTGTCACAGTCAACGACGCTGTATCGCATCTTTTCATGCAGATATTTCAGGTGTTTGTTATCGTAGCCTTCGAGAATCACAATCTTTTGCCTGCCGAAGCGTTTACGACAAATCCCTCATGTTTACGTATCCAGAAGTTCTGATTTATGAATTTCTGGTTTTTCTTTTCAATTTCGCAGCGGTCGAATAATTGCAAACGAAAAGCCCTTTTTTCTTACCCATTGCGGGCCCACTTTTCAAAAAGCGTCGTTTTCGCCTCGCTCTCGTGCAGCTTGAAACACAACGCGACGAGACCGCGCGCTATCTGAAAAATTGAAATTGCTCGTCACGTTTCGTTCGAGAAACGCAGTTGGGGTTCTTACATTGGCCGCAGCTTTGCCTCGATCCATGTCAAGGCTGGTATTGACGATAGAATAAAAAATGTATCTCGATGGACCGGACCGTGACGAAGGATCCGTTTTAACCGAAAACGTACGTTTTTTGCGACAATTCAGAAACTTGCCTTCGCCTCGGGTCCTCGGCGATTTCCTGAAACCCGGAAAATTAAGGACAGTCTCCGAAGCTCGTATAACCGTTGAGACGAGGTTAGTCTTTGGGCTCGTTACCGTTGACACTTCTTAGGTCGCTTTCCAGAGGTTTTTGACATTTCGGAACGCGCGCTCTCTTCATAATCCTCGAGACGTTCGGAGTTTGCGAGGATAGAAATTTAGACTCGATTTAATATTGAGAACAAAATATTTATTCGGAAAAGTTTTATTTGTTTTCATCGACGCGTGACGTCATAGCCAAGAAAATGACAAAATTAACGTGACACGTATTTGAGGATTTTTGTTTCGGCGACACGTTCCGTTGATGGATTCCTTGGAGGGATAACGAATATAATTTTTTACATTGTCCGGTGACTAGGGTATAATTTTGGAGTTGGTGCACCGAAACTTAAAATTTCCATCTCCGCCCAAAGTAAGGGTTCGAAGGCTTTTCGGAAGACTTTCAATGAATGGAAACGGTATTTCCAGATCCTCAAGGGTCGTTCCCTCGAACGCGTAGGGTTCAATTTTGACGATTGGATTGCCAACGAAATTCAACTTGCGCAGACTTCGATTATATATTATACCATTCTCGATGCTCGTGATGTAGTTCCAGGAGAGATCCACGTTCCACAGCTTTCTGGGAAGATCGTTGAACAAAACGCTCGTCAAGTTCTTGATATTGTTCCGGCCGAGCTTGAGGACCTGCATGTTTCTGTCCCAGACGTTCCACCAGTACGGTTCGAATCCCTCAATGTCCTCCGACGAAAGGTCCACTGTCCAGTTTATCGCGGGTACATACATCAAGGGGCACTTTGCATTGACATCGCTGTCTTCGTCATTGCTGTCTTCGTTATTGCTGTCTTCCTCGTCGCTGCCTTCGTCATTGCCTCCTTCGTAATCGCTGTCTTCGTCATCGCTGCTCTCGCCGAAAACTTTGAGCGAGCGGACAATACCGTTGGTCTTGCACAGTACGAGAAGCGGATATGGTTCTAGGAAGTGAGTTTGGTCGATGGAACTTCCGGCATCGTCGCTCAGCTGAATTTTCGTCGTATTTGATAGTCCATGGAAACAGCCTAGCGTCAACGCGCCGAAATTATTTCTCCGAAGATCGAGGAACCGAAGTTTCGACAAGCCCCAAAAGATCCAATCCAATTTCCTGATCTTACAATTCTCCAGGGACAGACGCTCGAGATCGCCGAGAAAACTGAACACCAAATAAGGCAGCCTGCTGTGGAAATGATTACCCGATAGGTCGAGACTCTTAAGGCCGGTCAAACCGTCGAAACAATTGTCTTCGATTTTCAAAAGATTTTTATTCGAGAGGTCCAATTCGCCGGTTGAAGTCGGGGTTGATTCAACGTTCAGCAGAACGTCGTTTTCGATGCGCACAACGTAGTTGCTGATCAGCTTCGGTTCTCCACTAACGCCAGCACCGAAAAAAAGCAGGAACCCCAACACCAACATTGCTGGGACTCTGGAAACCTTCGACCGTCGACACAAGGGTCATCATCGATATCCGTTGATCTTTTACTCGGAACGCGTCCCGAACTTGCAAAAATGTGCGCAGATTGGAATAAAAATGAAATAGAAAATCCCTTGCGAATAAGGGAAGTAAAAATCTACTGTTCGATACCCAATAGATATTCCGTCGAGAGTACTTCACGAGTAGTTGTTTTTTTGTTCCAATCTTTTTGCGTCGGAGTCACCGATACATGCAGGAAGGAGACGTTACCAGAAACGAAATATCAGGAGAGTGGCACAGCTGGAATTAACCGCGTCGGGATATCGACTATCCAGTACTATGAAACTTTTTCCATTGCCTGGCGGATATTTATCTCGTGATGACGAAAATCTATTAAACCGAAGTTCCCCGTGATAGCGGAAAATTAGAAAAATATGAGGCACGTAAATTGACCACGCGTGCGCTGCAAATAGATTTTCAACTACGTATTAGCTATTTAAAATGATAAGATAAAAACAATTGCGGAAGAGGTTGTTTCGATCCCGAGAACTCGGGATGACTAATTTACGACGCTTTCTGTTAAGCCAAGTCGTTTGAATTATCGGTTAAAATTTAATAAAGTTACTCATAAATGTTTCATGACCAAACCATGAATCAATTGGCACTCTTTTGCCGTTCGTTTCTTTCCTTTTTTTTTTTTGCTTTTTTTATAACGTTCGTAATCTTCGATACGTTCGGGAATACTTTGGGAAAGGACGGAAGATTACGTTTTAGTCGTTTGAGAAAGAAAAAAAAACGTTTATTTATATTTTATTTATTTATTTTCATTGACACCTCGCGTCGTAGCCAACGGAATGACAGAATCAATCGGAACAAATTGACAATGAGATTAGATTCCACGAAGCTTTCAGATCCAATGTCTACAGGGGATCCAAAAATGTCGATGAAGATTCGATTAAGTATGACTGAACGCCACCGACGTTTCGTTTGGGTTCTGTTATGAAACCTGATACTTGGCCCCGCTACCATGGAATACGATCCGTGTTTCTGCACTTGTATTTCAAATTGCCTACTTTTCCGGTCAAAGTGAGGTTATCCAGTTGGCGCGGAAGACTATTAATGAATGCAAAGGGTAATGCCAGATCGGTGATGATCGTTTCGTCGAAAGCGAACGGTTCGATGTCAACGATCGGATTGCCAATGAAATTCAACTTGCGCAGATGTCGATTATTTATTATACCACTCTTGATGCTCGTTACGTTGTTCCAAGAGAGATCGACTTCCCACAAATTGTCGGGAAGATCGTTGATCAATTCGGCCGTCAAGTGCGTGATGTTGTTGCGGATCAGCTTGAGGATATGAACGTTTTCATCCAAAATGTTCCACCATCCCGGTTCAACGCCCGTAATTTGCTCCAACGTAAGGTCGACCGTCCAATCGATCAGGGGATGATAAGATCTGGAGCATTTTGCCTCAAAATTCTCGGCCTCGGTGTTCTCGTCGAAGACTTCCAGCGAACTGACGATTCCATTGTTCATGCACAGACTGAGAAGCGGATATGGCTTGAGGAAGTGAATCTCCTTGATGGAACTTCCGGCGTCGTCGCTCAGCTGAATTTTCGTCGTGTTTGATAGCCCGTAGAAACAGCCTGGCGTCAACTCGCTGAAATTATTCCTCCGGAGATCGAGCGACTGAAGTTTCGACAAGCCATAAAAGATCCATTCCAAATTCGTGATCCTACTGTTCTCCAGATGGAGATCCTCGAGATCCCCGAGAAAACGGAAGACCATGTACGGCAGTATGCTGTAGAAATAATTACTCGATAGGTCGAGACTTTTCAGGCCGTTCGCTTTCTTGAAACAGTTGACGTCAATTTTCACAAGTTCCATGCCTGAGAGATTCAAGTCGCCGGTTGAACTCGGGGTTGATTCAACGTTCAGCAGAACGCCGTTTTCGATGTTCACGACGTAGTTGCTGATCAGCTTCGGTTCTCCACTAACGCCAGCACCGAAAAGAAGCAGGAACCCCAACACCAACATTGCTGGGACTCTGGAAACCTTCGACCGTCGACACAAGGGTCATCATCGTTATCCATGAATCTTTCGCTCGGAACGCGTCCCGAACTTGTAAAAATGTGCGCAGATTGGAATAAAAATGAAATACAAAATCTCTTGTCAATGGGGGTAATAAAAATCTACTGTTCGATACCCAATTGATATTCCGTCGAGAGTACTTCATGAGTAGTTCATTTTTGTTCCAATTCGTTTACGTCAAAGCCAATGATGTACGCGTGAAGACGATATTACCAGACACCAAATATCAGGAGAGTGGCACTGCTGGATTTGACCGGGTTGGTGCATCGACTATGCAGCACTAAGAACGTTTTTTTTCGTTGCCTGACGAGTATACGACTCCTAGTGACGAAAGTCTAACGACTGAAGCTCCGCGTCGAAGTAAAAAAATATTAAAAATGTGACAAGCGAATTAACGTTGCACCGTGAATAAGTTTTCAACCACGAATTGATAGTTGAAAATGACTAAAAAAAATATTCACGTTGTACGTGGTTTTTTATGGCTGGATCTCGGGATGATGAATTTGTGAGACTGAATAATTAGTTCTTGTGTAAGCAATAACAGCTAATGCTATGACGTTTCGTTTCTAACTTGTGCACTAGTCAAATGAGTGACGGAAGAATAAAAACACTTGCAATGATTTCTCATTACCATTGAAATAAAAATAAAAATTAGGCATTTTCAATATCATTGATAAGTCAATACTGTCAACAATTGAACAACTTCAATTTGATAAAAGCGACAAAATAAAAAGAATCATTTTTATCCAGTTATTTATTAAATCACTATCCAAGTAATTGTTTATTTTTGTTAATATTAGAATATCGAATAATATTCAAAATCAGGTATTTCAATTGCTTTCGTGATTGAATAAAATTTCTATTAAATTAAT
Source organism: Ophioninae sp. A BG-2022a (assembly GCA_030523105.1). NCBI lineage: Eukaryota > Metazoa > Arthropoda > Insecta > Hymenoptera > Ichneumonidae > Ophioninae sp. A BG-2022a. Next base: position 16,786 of record JAPYZI010001786.1, on the reverse strand, counting down.
GTTAATTCCAATAAATAATCTCGAGTTACGTATAAATCTTTATTTTTCCATAAAAACATTACAATTATTTATTTATTTGCATATGTCCGTTCGTGTGACTGCGTGTGAGTGTACGCGTCGAAAGTGCATGGCCATATTTACAATCATCAATTACAACGTTTACCAGCGTGTTTTCTACATGATTCACGTATGTTACATATTTATATAATTCGACAGAGGCGTTTATAGCTTTAGGGAAGATGGGGAAAAATGAGCTATAGAATTTCAGAAGAGTCGTTACTGGCTCGTCGATTTATGAATTCTTCCTTAATTCACTTTCTGCGGATTTACATTCAATTGTTTGCAATTTATTTTCCACAACGAAATTACTATTGAAAATCATTTAAATTGAGTCTAATTCACGATCGATGTTTACCCAGGCTTGGAAAAAAATCCTTAGTTAATTTTTCACTGACTTTCCATTTTATTCGATAAAAATGAAAATTAAAAAAGAATTATTAGAGAACTTCGCGTCATTTGACTTTATTTTTTGATTTCCATTATTATGAATGGGTTAATAAAGAATCACCTGTCATGCACGAGTATGAGAAAAAAAAAATTTCGTATGAATCTTCCCAAATATAAACTTTTTATAAAATACTTTTGGTTTTTATTTGAAAAAATAATAATTATTTAAAGACAAGAATTTTTATAAATGCGGAAAGGTGTTAGCGGCTTGAGAATGTGACCACGCGGAATCACGTATTTTTGAAGCCTTTCAAAAATCCGCATTTTTTTATACATTTATTTTTGTTTTTTTTTTTGTCATTTTATTTTCATTTTTTTGTAATTTTTTTGTCATATCAATTTTCAATTTTTTGAAATTCGATACATTTTATTTTTGCATTGTTTTGAAAGAATTATATTCGATAAAAAAATCAATAAAATCATTGGACTTTCATTTACCGATAAAATCAATTTTTATTAATTTTTCCCATCGATTTTTCAATTTGAAAGCAGAAATAATGCTGAATTTTTAACGCGATTGAACCAACTTCAAACCATTAATTAATCGAGAAAAATAATTGTTATTATTTAACGAAAAAATACGCAATCGAGTTTTGTGTGATAACAAACAATGATTCACTAATCTATCACGAGGGAATGAGAGTAATTGGGTCTGTCTTAATAGAGCAGCACATCGAAATTTCGGCTGACAAGAAAATTCGATTGCACCCTTTGGGACCTCGACGTATCTACACATGGAGAATACGATAATAACATTATTTCATTCAATCGGTATTTTACAATCTTATCGATATTTATTATTATTTTTTTAATTATTTATATCATTTTTTTGCTTCTTTCAATCGTACAGATTTTTTTAATTACCCTCTCCCTTCCCCTATCTTATTCCATTTTTATTATCACCTTGGTTGGAACGAGCAAGATAAAAAAAATGTGTATATAGTATATATATATATATATATAAGTCAAGCAATTAATTAATTTCCGATGTTTTCGTCTTTACAAAAAATGTACAATATTTACACAATAATAGAAACAACGTGCTTCCGTCGACGGAGTAATTTCAATGCAAGCACGTGTAATAAATACATGCGTCGCATTATTAAATTCTCGGATTTATCGCGTATAGTGTTAAATTGTTTTTTGTTGTTTAAAACTGCACGTGGACGCGGACACGAGGACTGGAATACGATAATATGAAAAAGATGAAAATATATCAACGTCGTTTCTTATTTATTTTTATTAGCATGAAAAAAATTAATTAACAGTAAATTAACCAAATTAAAGTTATCGTCGATGTCAAAAACGAAATTGAAAATTCGTGATAATTATTTAACTGGCATTTAAATCATTCGGATACTTCCAGATTATTTATCGATTTTATTTACTTTTACAAAAATTCAATTAAAAAATGTTCTATGTCGAAGATAATTTTTTTAAATGTTTGTTTGCAGTCTGATTTTGAAGGAAAAGAAATTCGAAACGGATTTGTGGACGTTTAAAAATTGAGGAGTTAGCCTAATGTGGAAATAATTAATTGTTAAAAATAATCATATAATTATAACTCGAAAAATTGAAAATACGTTTTGAAAAATTGTTATCGATAAAACACGAGAACAAAAAAATCGTGGTAGTCTCAGCAAAAATAAAAAAAAATCATGATAAAAATCACTTATCCAATGGAACTCCGTTGAATCACTGTACATATTTATTATCCTCGATCGTGTCAAGCAAGAAGAAAACATGGAATGGAATTTCAAAAAAAAAAAAATATATATATATTTTCATTATGGCAAATTAGAGCGTCGATTACAAAAGTGTGGCAGCGATTATCGCGATATTGCAACAATACCATATCCGAATCGCGAATACGATGTAAAAGTTCGCATCGATCGAACGTAGCGAAAAATTTCTATAAATTTTCAAAAAAAAAAAAATAAAAATCTCGGTCGATGAGTTACCGACGGTCGGTAACTTATCATTCGAGATCGAAGAAAAATTTTAAAAAAGAGCGCGAAAGAGGTTTAAAAATAAAGAAATTCCCACCGCGTTCCAACGACGCGAACGTCACAAGGCTGTTCTTTTCTTACATCAATAAATTATCGGCAGTAATTCGGCTATGACAATTAAAACGCGATTACAATGCTGATCGATTTACAAACGTTACGATTATCTCATCGCTGTAAATGCATTTGTAAACAAAAATGAGTCAACTTTCAAAACGCTGGTCCATAATACCCCACCCACACCTTATTAATAAAATCACTCATTATTAAAAGAAAACTCATTTTTCTTCGTGTCACGTGATCCGTATATTCTTCGACGAGAATATCGAAGCAGGCGAACTAATCGGTTTTACGTTATAACGATAAACGTAAAAATAAAAACGTAATAAAATCAAGGAATTTTTTTCTGCCAAATCGATTCGAGCTTATCCGGAAAAACTATTTAGAAATTTTTCTCCTCACTACCTTCGTCCCTCTGTCGATCGAAATTTCCAAAAAAAGCAATCAATTCAAGAAGAAAATTAATTCAAAGTCGAAAAAATTGACTTTGAATGAATTTTTCATTTTTCTTTCCTCTTTTGAGTTGGAACCTACTTGACATTGGATTAGGCCAATGACAAGACCATTTGAACACGGAAATTCGGGCTCTGCCCTTCGAATTTCTACGTTAACTTAATTACTACGGCAACTTATTGACTAATTAACATCACCAGTCAACGTTATAAAATTACGGCTGAGAGCTCCGCTTTTTCTTTTTCTTTCGTTCTTTTCTTTTTGCGGTGCGTTGGTTATTCGGTAAATCATTGTTGGAATTTTCGATTCTTATTATTAATGACTGACTGATCGAATGGAATCGTCGCGTGATCCGTGAATACCCGAATTATCGAGGACATTATTTATATTTACATTTATATTTATTTATTTACTTATTTATTTATTTATATTTTACAGTCAAAACCCATTCATAGTTTATACAAGTTTTTTCTTGGCAAAAATGATTTTCGAGAACATTTTCGTTGGAATTTCGTTTTCCAAGTGAAAACTAGAATTCACTGATAATTAAGGAAAATTGATAATCAACATTAATTTGTTTTAATTAATTAAATATTTAATCGATAATTGTTGGTTTCGATCAATTTAAAATTAATTAGAATGTATTAACTTTTACTTTATTTCTTTTCCATTAATTCAAAACTAATTATTGTTAATTAATATTTAATTCATTTGATTTTTTTAAATCTGTCAATTCTAATTTTGTTCCAGGGAAAATCTTGTAACAAAGGCAGTTTCCGATAACTAGTATTCACTGAAGAAATCGGGTTTCAAATGCAAAATAAATACACAACTGGCGTTCACAGACAACGAACATTTTCCTAATTATTTTATTATTTTCAAATGGTCCTCCAGAAAAAGAATTTTAATGCTTGGTATTTAAAATTCCTTGTCAATATTGAACTTGAAGAAAAATTGTTTCAACGTCCAAAGTAATTTGATTAAAAAAATATATATATATTCTAATCAAATTCGATACACGTTTGGTATCTTTCCAATTATTTTTTTTTTTCAATTTCCATATCGAATATGACCGAGTTACTCTACACAAAAACATTCACCTATACTTCGAGGGCAAATTTAAAAAACTGAAAAACCTCCCCCTTAATATTCTCGAATTTTTTGATAAAACAAACGAAACGAATAAGAACATTTAAAAATCGTTTGAACAATTGGGCAAATATTCGTGATGCTAGATTTTAATTGCCTTATAAAAAACTCGATTAAAAAATGTGCATAATTGCTGAAAAATGATAAAACATCGAGATTTGTCTTTTTCATGTGAGAACGGTCTTTTTCTTTATCGAAATATTCCGACATTCCACTCGAGCACAGCGTTGGCAAATACATATTGAAATTCCTCGATATTTTTTTTTCTCTCGAGTGAAATAGGATCTCACCTCCCCCCCCCCCCCCCCCCCCCCCCCCCCTCCCCCCGCCCTCCTGACTCTCGTGGAGCACAGGGAATTCTTGGCTCTCTTATATTCCATAGCTCCCCATAATCCTTCGTAACTCCACGCACTCTGTCAATGTCGACGCTTCATTGGCATTTTTATACGATATAAAAAAAGATCATGTTATTACATTCAATATCGTATCTATTTCCAAAGTTCTATATCACTAGGAGGCTCTCAACGAGTTTCTGTTGATCTTCCGGCGTTCAAACGTCTACGAAATTTTCGTCGAAACGAATGAGGAGAAACAAATATTAATTAATTACGATCCCGACGTTTAGTTTATTTACACGTATCTTTTTCCTTTCCCGATGAACTCTCTGCTCTTCGTGACCATTTTTATGGGGTTTGGAAAAAAAATTATGGTTTCGGGTTTTGTAAATGATGGTTTGGGTTTTTGGGAAAAATGTGGTTTGGGTTTTGGAAAAAATTATGGTTTGTAGTTTTTTTTAATGTGATAAAGATTTTTTTTCTCTCAAGAAAATAGACTCATTCTGGTTAATTACGTTAATAAAGTTACGATCAATTAAACTTTATAACTGAACATACGGATGAACAGTTATTTGTTGTTAATTTATAATTGATGAAAATAAATCGATAGAAAAATGATTTATTTATTTTTCATCGATTAGTTCGAATGAATAAATTATTTAAAAAAGGAAACCATTTTTAATCGGTTAATTCGAAAGAATGACAATTTCTTGGGGAATACTTTAAAAAAATTTGTTATAATGAAAGGAGAAAAAAAAACAAAATTATCGGATACTGGAAAAATGAGACGAAAAATCGTGATTGTCGAGAATTTTTTACAGAGCACCAGGGGGCTCCGAGTCTTCCGGAAAAATCTCATTTGGAGAGTAGATTTGCGATGTTGAAGTATAAGACGTTATCAAGATTGGAAAAATAATCAATAGACGGAGAGGCAATGATTGAGTCAAGAGTAAGGGACAGAGGGGAAAGGAAATATTATCGAACGAATGAAAAAATTGAGGTTAATAGGGAGAAAAAGAGGAAACTCTGTACAAACATAAGAAGGGAATTGATAATTTGATAAACCGATTCTTTTTTTCGATAAATAATTATCGATATTCAGCTATCAAGAGAATTTGATAAACGGTATTATAAAACAAATGGTTTTACGAAATCGAGATTTTTAAAATGTAAAAAAGAAATTTCATCGAGTGAATATTCACAGCAAAAGATACAAATTTATTTCCAAGCTTTAATAAATTAATAACGTTAGACCCAATTTTGGAAAATTGAAATTCTTTACTTTTTGTCGCCGATTCAATTCTACTAAAATTAATAATTAACGAATAATGGGAAACAAAACGTGTTTTCCGGAATGCCTGGAACAGTACGAACGATTATTTGCTCGGGAGCTCGAGGCAAGTTTGAAAAGCACACTTGCAACACGACTGCCAACCGAATTGCGCCGAAATTGCAGTTTCATTAATTCAGCAAGTTTCATGGATAAAGGGAGGGGGTGGGGAGGTGTTCTCCATCGAGTACCAAGTTCCGCGTCATTTCTCGGCTATTTGACTTGCAGAGAAACTCTCGGGAACACGTTCGAACATTGGCCACGTATCAATTAGAAGACCGTTTGAACTCGTTGCAAATTGGGACCACCGAGTGACTGTTTCAAACGACGAAGCCTCGTGATTGGAGAATCAACTTTTTGCGCTTCTATGAACATTGAAGAAGTCTTGGATCATAATTGGAGCTCTTACAAAAGCTATTGGGATCTTGAACGGAAAGGGACCTTCCATCGGTTGGTCTTCGTCATTATTGGCCCAATATCTCAAATTACAGAGCTAATTGTCTTTGCTGTTGCTTTGGAACAGAATCCTCCAGCCCCAATGATGAGGAAAACTACCATCAGATGTTGAAAAAAGGTCATAGTGAGGACAAAAATCCGGATGTTTGGGTTTGTTTGGGTTTGTTCGGAGCCCCCGTAAAACGGTCCTGCAGAGTCATCGGGAAGGTCTAGCTCCCACTTCCGGTCGCCCAACTTTCTCTACCCGCCATGATGTAATTGCGCGTAATGTGGCCTTGGCTCGAATGTTACGAGATAAATTAGACTTGCAACGAGGTTGGCCAGAGCTCGTTGCGCCCCCACGACTCCACCGCGTCTCCACCGAGTTTAGGTCTGACACTTGCCCTTCGAACCCTCCAAGATTCCATTGAATCTTGCCATTTGCCACCTCGAGACACGACCCGGACGCTGCATCGGAGAACTGGATAACCCAGCAAATCTGGGACCTTGGAATGTACCGGATCATCAGGGACTCGTGAACATCGATAGGTCAATGCATTTGGAAACCCTTCCATTTGATGTCTTCATCAAAATGATCGTGGAAACCACCTGGAAGTTCTTCCATTTGATGTCTTCGTCATTATCACGATCTTAGGACCATGATGAAGTCATCGTGACAAAGAAACCTGTCGAATTGCTACATTGGTGACACTTCCATATCGAAATTAATTACTAGTTGCTAAGTTCCTTTTTGATTCAGCTCCATTTTTTTCCATCCTCGTTTCGAACCAAAAATAATGTCACTTGGGGAAAAGCACTATATATCAGATAGTTAATTAGTACTGTTTTCATTCAAGTCTAGATTACTCATGAACTTCGTTTTTTTTTACAAACATACTTTTCATACAATTATTGTTATTTAATATATGTAAAGTCGTTTCTCAATATTGTATATCAGAAAAATAAAAATTGGGATTTTTTATCGAAAAATCCGATCAAGATCAACTTTTTTTAAAACCATTCTATTATTTAAAAAATCTTGATATATCACAAAATAACCAAATGTAATACATAAATTAATAATGAAATGAATTATTAACGTCTTGTCCATGACACGTAAACAAAAAATAAAAAACATAAAAATTCGAATATCAGAAATTAATTATCAACTTCTTTAATTACCTTTTTTTATTTTCAAACGAAAGTATCCCATAGTGCCTATCCCCGTATCGATGTAACTTCATAAAAATTGGAAATCGAATAATCGACCACCAACAACAAATCAGGTTCATCAAGTCCAAGCAATTCATCGACCCAATGATTGATTTTCGTCACTAATCGTTTACAGATCCTATTTATGGTTTAGAACCAACTTTTACGTTTTTGGGCAAAAACGAAAACCATAAATAGTTGTCGTTTTGGAAAAAAGATCGAATCTAGTTTTTGACCCGAATGATTGGCATTGTCCTTGATCCAAATTAGAAAAATGTAAGATATTTTGGCAGTCTTCGAATACTTGAGTTTGCTTGGCTTTGTTTGGGGTTGTTCGGGTTTGTTTGGGTTTGGGTTGAGGAAAGTTCATCCGTTTAATTGGCCGATCCATTGGACGGAATAGAAGTCTGTGGTCTTTGCAATTTGCTCGGGCTGGGAAGGATAAATATTTACGCAGGCTTTGGAAGGTCCCGCAAGAGGAAGGAGACTTTGAGTCGGTCCAGAGTAAATATTTATCGATGACTCGTGTTCTCCGATGCAGGTCGTTCTCTATCGACCAGCTTTGTTGCAACGTCGCTCTTTCACAAGCTTCGTTGGACAATGAAAGCTTCATTTTCACTCTCTCTCTCCCTCTCTCCTTCTTCTCTCTTCTCCCTTTGATGGCGTTCCATTATCTTGATGTCTTCTTTAGCTCCATTGCAATCCCTCGGTGTCTTCAAGGCTCCAAACTCTCGGGCAAGTCGATAGGGTTCGTTTCGATCGGTGATGGTCCTCGCGGACCTTCCCTGCCGACGATTTTCCAACCCGATTTCGATATCAACGCGGTCGATCAGCACCCATCAATACGAGATGCTAGACTGCCGTGGGGGCCCTTGGTTGTCAGTGCCACTTCGCCTTTTGTGCGAATATATCCGCTCGTAAATTTTGGGCGAAACATATCCCCAATATCTGGAAGAAAACAAACGGATTTATCACCGTCGGAAAGACGGCCGAGGGAAATCGGTAGACATTTTGACAGATCGGGAGAAGTCGGCGGATCCCTGCCGATCTCTACCAGGAATCAAAGATCGGTAAAAATCGGTAGCGATCAACGATCGGTAAAAATCGATAGGAATCAACAACAGATCGGTAGAGTTTAGTAGGGATCGATAGAGATCGGAGGAGATCGGTTAAACTTGACAAAAAACGATAGCATTCTTTAGGGAACAGTAAATATCGTTGGAAAAGGATGGAAATCGCTAGAAATCGGTATCCTTGGAACGATCGGTAAAAAATCGGCTCACACGATTAAACATTCATACGACAGAGAGCAACAACACCAAGCAGACGAAAGCAGACATTGAATACTCTCTACAACTTTTCATATACCGATCATAGTCCCTCTAGACGTCCACGGGTCAAAATTCCTAACCCTTCCAACATCCCTGGATTTTGGAGAACATTTTTTTATCTTTTTTTTTCGTACCTATTTCGACTGCGCAATATCTGCAAGGTTTAAAATAGTTTTTGCAAAATTTCACCAACTCAAATACACCTTTTTTGGAAGGCTTTAAAGTGCAATAAAATTATTTTTGTTTTAAGTTTGGGTCATGAATTTTTAACTTTTGAAACCCGCGCTTATCAGGGTTCGAAAATTAAGAGAAAATTCGTTTTAGCCATTTTATGAATTTTTTATGATTGAATAAAGTGCAAGTCTGATCTTATTGGATCAAAGATTGATTCGGATTATTTTTTTTTTTTGTCGTAATTCATTTTTATTTCAATTTGTCGAAAAGCTTTTATGGCACGAATCCCAATCAGATCGTTGGAAAACATTGATTCGTAGAATTCAATCAGTTTTACATTACCGATGAATTCTCGATATCGGATCAATAATTTGGATCCTTTCACGTCTGGGAACCTATTCGACAGTTTCAAAAATGAAATGAAAAATCAGTACCCATACCATTTTCAGATTGAATTATTCAATGGTCTCTCCAAAACGGGGACAAAATTTTTCGATAAATCGAAAAGCCTAAAAGTCAAAGAACGCTTCTTGTCGGTTTACGGCGGATAATCGCGTGTAATCAATGAATACCTGGGCGAACGCCATTCCCACTGCGCTACTGGCAATAACAAGTAGATTTCTCTCCATCCACTCTTCGCCCGCTTGTATGCATCCTTTTTCGTGAATCGTAGCATCCGAGTTCTGAAAACAAAAGGCAACGACTACTGCTTACCGTTCATGTGGAATCTCCTTAACCCCGTCTCTAAATTTGACCTCAATTATTGTGGCAATTTAAACAAAAAACCTCATACCGACGATGAATAAACAAAAAAAAATATTGTAGCAAATAATACAAATTCAAAAATTGTGGAAATTAACACAAAAAAATAAATCATTGTAGAAATAAATAAAAAAAAACAATTTTTGGCAATTAATACAACAACAACAAAATAATTGCGGCATTGAATACCAAAAAAAAAATCATTGTGTCAATTAAAACAAAAAAAAAATAACTTGGCAAATGTTTAAAAAAAATTATTGTTGTAATTAATACACGAAAAACGAAACACGTACTTCCTTAAACCGAATCTGCGTCTGATGCTTGGGGTGAATAATATTAATAATTCCCACAATCACGAAAATTTAATAAACGAGCGTCGTAAATAACGAAAAGAAAAAAAAAAGTGACTCGTACGTCACAAGTTTTTTGAAAACTCAAATAAAGCTCGTTCGGATTCACGAAATTTACGAAGATCGAAGAGAAGTCTGCCCAAATTGTTTTCACGCCCCGGTTTATGACAAAATTAATTCGGAAAAAAATGATTAATTTGGGTGACGGATGGACGAAAGTATGAAAACATAAATATACGAGAGACGAATGTGCAAGGAATAATTTCGAGGGCCACGGAACGGAGGGTATTTTCGAGGGTGAAAAAAGCTCGCAATTTACGACCGCGAGTACAAGGACACGCAAAGCCTTTTTTGCGTGTCGAGTTCACCTAAGCGCAAATATTGATTATTTTTTCTTCGAAACTCGAACTTTACATTTTTACGATACAGACTCGTGTCTCATTAGTTAATTATTAAAAGATTCAGAAAATAGAAGGACCATTTTTTTACTATTAATACTCGAATTTTATTGATAATTGTTTTTTTACCGCATTTTTTTTCTTTTCGAAAATTTTTCTCACTTAGAATTTTTTCTAATTTTATAGGCAATTCTGCATGGTCCTGATCATGAAAAAAAAATCCAGATAAACGCAAAAAGAGTTCCCAAAAATAGAATCGAGTCCAATCGATTGGTCATGAAGAGCCAATAAAAACAGAAGACATTTTTTTCAGATATCAATTTGAAGTGGATTTCGCGAAAATTTCGAAATTCAACTTTCCTCGGCGTTTTGAAAAAAAAAAAAATAAAATGTTTTGTCGAACCCTTTTTATTACTTACTTTTTAACGTCGTGTTTTTGGATTCGTGATCCATTTCCACGTCTGATTCTTGGTCTTCCACGTACACGAATGAAAATGTCTACGTGCAACAGCGTCTTATCGCAAAAAAAAAATGATCGAACGACACCGAGCATCGAAATTAGCTCACGAAAAAAGTGAATCGCATATTTTTGAACAACGATGAAGGTGCATGCTTTTGAAGAGAACGAGGGACGAATCTACGGACGATACGACACCAAAAACGAATCGTGCAAGCTTTCAAAGGGTATTCGGTAACGCTTGAACATTCAAGGGGTAATATTCATCGTGGGGAGTGAACAACGATACCTGAAGGACCATTGTACTGACGACCGTACCGGCGACCGGTACCAGGTTCAACTCTAACCACTCCTCGCCTGCCCTCAGGCAACCCCTCTCAAATATACTCCTCTCTCCTGGCTGCATTCCCCAGGAAATACCAGTTATCGTTTCGATCAATTTTTTTCAACGCTGCAAATCTGGTTATGGAATATGTTCGATTTAATTCCGAGAACCTCCCGCCTCCGATCGAGTTGAAATTTTGCACAGACCTTCCTTTTTGTATTTAAAAATAAACCCTTCAAGGATTTTTGGCGACTCGCGATACTTTTCGAAATATCGAATTTTAAAGATTTTCAGTGTGGTTACAAAAAACCGCCTGCCGTCCCTGATCGTCCTGAAATTTTGCACAGTCCTTCGGTTCGGTGTTTAGAGACAAACGCTAAAAGGATTTTTCGCGACTGGCGATAGTTTTCGAAATATTGAATTATTTATATTTTCAGTTGAATTTATAAAAATCGTACATAACGATCTGGACTTTTAGATTCACGATTCCCCAGTTTTTCGGGTGACCGTCTATCTAAAAAGGCCTTACGGGGTTAGGCTGTGAAAATTTTCAAAAATTCGATCCGTCGTTGGAGGCAATTCGAATTGAAGCGAATTTTTGTATTAACAATTATTTCAGTTATTATTCCGGTACGTTCTTAAATATTTTGTCCTATTTTATCTTTGACTTTTTTAAATATTAACTTTAGCATCATTTTTTAAACCACACAGATGTTTTTGTGGCACGTAAATATTTAACGATTCGTCGATTTTTCCCTGTTTCTGTTCCTTTCACGTGTGAGCTACTCTAGGCACGAATGCAATGAAATTCGGAAGACTTTTTTTTTCGTTTGATATTGAACTTTCGACCATGCGCTGGTCGAAATTTCGTGGATTCTATCAAAACGAATTCGGCTGACTTCCCATCGTTTCGTTTTTTCTCTTTTGATCGAAGCTCCCCACTCAATTCAGTTATTGTTATTTTCCACCCCCGAACCGTTTGCCCTTCCTTTCAAACTGTATTTTCGTGTATGATTGTTGAATCGATAAAATCCCTTAAAAATCGTATGCCCCACTTATTTCACCACCCCCTTCCAACTCCCCTTGAAAAGTTCGATTAAAACACATATATTTTTGTAAAATTAATTTTTACACATTTTTAGAACTAATTTTGCATACCTTTTTTAAATTATTATTTTCCTTCTTAAAATATATTTTTTAAATACATTTTTTATGAATTTTTTAATGCCTTTTTACAATAAATTTTTTTTAATAACTTTTCAAAATTACATTTTTCTATTCGATTAAAATTAATATTGTACGACCGATTGTTACTCACATTTCCGGGCTTTCTCACGTTGTAACCGCACTGTTTGTTCTTCGTGATTTCCTGTGAAAATTGAAACAATAAAAAATATGGTTTTATTCGATCGATTCGTTGAATTGATGTTAAAAAAGTGTTAACACGCATCGTGAGGTTCGATTATTTTCATTACCCCGATCGAGCACGATACGAACGTTGTGAGTTTTCTTTGAACGTTTATTCTTTTTTCTTTTTGTTAAATGTGCGATGAATAAATTTTATTTTACACTTCTCACGTTGGGTTCCCTTTTGCAGCAGCTGAAAGGCACCCCGCAGGCTTCGCTTGAGCCAATCTCGCTGGACGAGCAATTGAAATAGTTGTTTCGATCCCAGTCCTTTGGCCCCTCGATACCACAGCACTGCAACTGCAATTTTCATCGTTATTATTATTATTATCATTGTTACTGCTGGAGCTGCTGTTTTTATTTTTGAATTATTTTTATTATCTATTTTTGCTGTTCTCGTTGCTGTTATTTATATTTTATTGTTGATATTTTTAATATTCATCGGCAATAATAACTGCTAATATTATTTATTGTTACTATTAATAATTATTATTATTACGTATAAATAATAATATGAAGAAATATATTTTTGTGTTTGTTTAAGTAATCTTATTTATTCAGGTGTCGTCATTAATTGATTTTCATAGTAATTCAAGTTATTCTTAAATTCATTACCGTCAATCATTATATGTTTGTATTTTTTGTAACCTTCGTTTCTGATGTGTTTTTGTTTATATTATGTCTTTAATTATATTAATTTTTTATTTGTATTATTTTTTGTTTATATTAAATACTTTTTGGTTTGTGTTGTGCTTTTATTTTTGTTATTTTTATCATTTATAATATGTTTCTAATGACACTTTTTGTTATTATTGAGATTCCCCCGGAAATTATTTTCGTAGCGGAATAAACGTGAATATAATGTACTGGTCGTCCTTTCAACTCGAGTAAACGTGGATAATATTTGTCTTGTCTGTTGGATGGATAAAGACGAATAAGGGAAGGCTTTTATACGCGGGCAAAGCTGTTACGGAAAATAACTGAGGTGGCTAAAACATCGAATCAAAAGTACGAAACGTAACGTAAATCCGGCGCTGTGAAACGTCGTGAAAGTTCGACAGAGATTGAAGGTACTTCCGGCTTGAAAGCGCCGCGCGAACTTTTCATTAAGCCGCAATATCCGTCGTAGCCGAGGGACGACGACGCATTTTTTTTTTTTATTTTCACGTCTATTACTCCGTAAACTTTAGCCGAGCGATTTCTTTACAACGACGAAATCATAATTCTTCGCAATTGCCCAGGACATTTCTGAAATATTTTTTTTTTTAACTGCCAAAGTACATTTTTTTACGATTTTTGAAACACGTGTTCAATCTTAAAGACTTTCTCGACTCTTGATTACTTAATATTTGTATTTTTCAAATTTTGTGTCGGTAAAAAAACATTTTTTATTATCATTTCTTGTTGAATGAAGTTTCTTTATTTTTATTATTATTCCTCCTTAAATTATACTTCGAATTATACTTGATTTTTATTTTATTTCTTTGTTTCTCTCTTTTTTTTCGTTCCTTAGTTTTGCAATTTTTTACTTGTATTAATTTTTTTATTTCAATTTATCTTACATTATTAATTTCCTGTCGATATCATTTTTATTTTCACGCAATGTTAATTTTTTTTTAATGCCGTGAATTATTTCCGGAGATTCTGATTTTGGAAAACTGTCATTTTTAAATGAAATTTGAACGAAATTTTATTCACTCAAATTCGAAAAAACACTTTCGTCCGTATCAAATTTAAATTATAATCAATAAAATTTAATTGCACATTAAAATGAACGAATTAAATTTAATAAAATGTAATTTAAATGAATTATATCTCCTTCAATGGTTGTCTTATTTTTCTAGTAAAAAAGATTTTTCTTTTAACTCACCCAGTCTTCTTGAATCCAGTCGATGAGATTTTGTTGATCGGGATCGTCGCGGTAATGTATGATGAAAGCTTGAAAGCCTCCGGTCGCTTGTGACTTTATCTGCCGCAGAGTGCAAAGTACATATATACCTCTTTTTTTTTTGTTTGATTGATTAATTTATTTTTATTGTTTTTTTTTGCTTTTTTGATACTTGGACGGTCAAAGGGGGTAGCACATTTTCACAGAGCGAATTCGCAACAGAGGCGATCGAATTATGGTTTCATTACGACCTGGTCACATCTCGTTAAAAAAAAATATAGCCTAAATTAACGAGTCGCGTGTGTAAGTGAGGATCGTGGATTTATTCTTGCTACTGAATAGTGACATCAACGGCAGATTCGTGAATTTGATTAATCGAGAAAGCTCGGGGACAATCCATTAAATATCCAACGACGAGCACGTAATTTAATGCAATTTACGAATTTGATTGTTTAATTTGGCCGCGGGCGTTTCGTTCCTCGCTCTTCGACCTCGTTCACTAATTTTTAAACAATGTTCATCTGTGAAATTGATGAAATATAAAAAAATATATATTTCTTGAAACTTTTGGAATGGCGGATTAAGATTTTTTTTAAATATTGAAAATTTAGGAAAAGATAGTTTCAAAATTGTTAATTTTATGCAAAAATTAATATTTTTGGTAATTTTTGAAATGCCAAATAATAATATTTCATGTTAATTTTAAAAATGTAAGAATACATATTTTTTGTCATTTTTTCAATGTTCATTAACAATATTTTCTTTTTTAAATTTTACCAACGCTGAAATTTTTCGAAACTCAAGGGGTCAAAAACATGTGTAGGGTTGGAAAAATCTTTTTTTGGAGAATGTTTTTGAAGATTACTATTGTTTTCATTTTTATTTATGAGCCAAACGAGAAAAATGGAAATGGAGAACTTACCCAATCTTTGAAAACGAAGCCCAGAACACCGACCGTCATTTCCAGCAGCAACAACGACGCGAGAAACATCGCGTACTGGAAAATTGCAATTTTTTTTTGCAAAAAGTCATTCCGTTTTTTTTTTTATTTTGGGGGTACGAAAGCTGTGTACTGGAATTGGAGTGTAATTTGAATATTCATACATTTTCATCAGATATTCGTGGTACGAATATCGATTAGACGATACAATTACTTTGACGCTTACGATAAATTTTGAAAATTGCATACGTACTGCGGCGAGGAGGCACGTATTTTCCCTAAGTGCACCGACACACCCCGTAAATCCTATAATGGATGTCACTGTACCTGTGAAAATAAAAATATCGAAATATATTGGAAAAATATTGGTGGCCTTAAAATTTAGAAATTCGAAAAAAGTCATTCGCTGTAGCACTTCTATCGTCATATTTTTATTTTGCTTATGATGATGATTATTATTATTATTGTTATTATTATTATTTTTATGCAACTGTAGTGATAACAAAATTATTTATATTTTACATTGATATTCTTGTTTTAATTTAATCGTCATTTATTAATATACCATTTATTCACGAATTTTTCATGGAAATTTTCGGTTTGAGGGAAACGAATGGTATATTCGTGTTCAGGGGACAAAATTACATCGAAATGGACCTATTAAAAAAATATTAAAAATCCAAAAATTTTTTGGATTTTTGGACGAAATAAGTTTTTTCACTAAATGATGGATAACTTTTTTTCCTTTGGAGTTTGGCACTCGACTTTGCGCTCAATCTTTTCGTTATGATTTTCCCTACAAAATGCTTTTTTAACAATTAAAATCCGATGATTTTTTGATTTTTGGCAGAATTTCAAAGTTGGACCATCGATTTTTGCAAATTTTTCCATACATTTTCCCCTTTGCCTCTTTTTTTGCCATTTTTCAAGTAGCTTTTCCGGGAAAACTATTAGAGATATCGATACGAATCCAACGCCATTATTTAAGTTAGGCAAAAACCTTTTCCAAAGTCACCAATTGAATTCCTATAGCATAGAAGAAGCTTACTCTACAGCCTTTTGAAATATCGTGATTTTTGAGATTTCGGGAAAACGGGCCTGGAAGGTCGAAAAATTTTTTTTTCCGTTTTTTAAATCTTAAAAGGGTCTAATTGATCGGAAATTTTCCGCTGATTACGAATATCATAAAATTTTTGTCGAAAGCATGGAACGAAGCAAAGAAAAACGTGTTTTAAAGTGTTTTTTACGATTTTTTCATAGAAATTTT